>CM035410.1:10316357-10396357 GCA_020310875.1 Ceratopteris richardii
AAGGTAGAGGTCTACGGAATCACACAAACAACACAAGGAGATAGAAGAAGCTTGGTGCACAACACAATAGAGAATGCATCAACAAGTGAATGTACAAAGATAAGTAACCAAGATACGCTTGTGACCTAAAGTCTTTGTGCTCATCTCATTGGTTGTAGGTGCTAGAATTGGGCATATAGATAATAAACTTTGGGGTTTTGGCATGTTCTAGAAGCAAAGGCAATGTCAGATTTCAATCAGTTCTTGATTTGATTTCAAAGAGAAAAGTCAAATTTTTGTCTGAAAATTCATGAGAAAAATGAGAAAAGTGAAAATTTTTAACATCATCAATCGTGTGAAACAAGTCAAAAAATTCAAATAGTGATGATCTCTTTGCCTAGTATACGTTTACACTTTTCATTAATTCATTTAGTTATTTGTGTCCATTTGTATGTTCTAACCTCTCTAGGCATAAAAATAGGTTGTAGAGATGATCACTTGGGATTATGGCATATTTCAGATGTATTAGTTATATCAAAAGTTCCATCGCAATTCGAAATTTTACAAAAAACAGAGAAATGTGTAAATAAGTAAAATTAAAATAAAACATTTGAGAAAAGGTAAGAAAACTTGATACCATCGAGTTCAAGTCATCAAAATCCGAACCTAAGTGTATGTATATTCATCATTGATCATGTGATCATTTTCTATATTAGTGAACTCTTCTCCATTTCATCATCTTCATGTGTCAAAATCAAGCATATGGATTAGTAGTGATTTTGATATCCTTTCACCTTTGGGACAACACTATTATTGTCAAAAGTTTGAAAATCCGCTAGAGGGTTAATTAAAATCAATTATTATGAGGTCTCTTTTTTGTCGGTCTTGTTTCATGTATTGGAAGATTATGTTAAGACACACGAGGATGTATCATGGTCTTGGTCATCTCATCAAAGTTGTTGGTGTATTAGATTTTTCACTAAATAACTCTTTAGATCAAGTTATGCGTGATAGAATGAATGGAAAATGGGAGTTTCATCATAATAAACTAGAGTATAAAGTTACAGAAAGGGACTATTGATCTAGAAAATGAAATTATTGGATGAATTATGATTAATGTTTCAATCACTTAAGATTATGAGAAAAATACTAGTATGATACACAATGATAACAAACCCCCAAATGATAAGGGTAAGAATGGAAGATAGGACAAAAGTCAGTTGCTTCTTTGCCATCCATGAGAGGAGCTTGCCTAGAATCACTGCATATCCACTTGTACTCCTCCTATCTTCTTTGATCCAGCCCAATCAACATTTGTGTATGCTTTCACTTGCAATTCATCTTCAAAAGAATAGAAGAAGACCTTCATTCAAAGTACGCTTGGGATTTTTGAGTACTCTTTTAGATGCAAGTAAATGAGGAACCCTAGTTGTGTGCATGAATTAAGATAGCACACCAACACTACATGGTAGGTCAGGCCCTATGATGGTGAAATAATTGAAAGGGCCCACTATTGATCTACATAAAAGTGGATCTTGAACTTCCATTGAAGTCGATTTCACATTTTCTTCCATTGGGTTGCTCAATGGTTTGCATCTTGTGAGTCCATATGTCTTCAATACATCCAAGATTTACTTTCTCTGCATAAGATAGATGTCGTTATCCTTATATATAACTTCAATACCTAGGGGATATCTTAGATCTCCAAAGTCTGAGATCTTGAAATCCTTCCCAAGCCTTTCTTTGATGTCCTTGATGCTTTCTCCATGACCACTTGTAATGATAAACTCATCTACCTACACACATAAGTAGACATATGCTTCACCTTCCCTTTTGTAGGATACTGATGGATCTTCTTTGATTCGTTTCTATCCATGATTGATCAAGTAGCCTACAATCCTTTGATTCCGTGCCCTTGGGGCTTGCTTGAGCATATATAGTGCCTTCTTAAAACCTACAAACATAATCATATTTGGTTTTATCTTGAAACCTTGATGGTTGGACCATGCATACTACCTCCTTTAGCTCTCCATTTAGAAAATCATTTTTCAAATCAAGTTGAGACATATGCCAATACTTGTTGGCCTCAATTGAAAAAGTTTTTTTCATGGTAGTCATCTTAGCCACAAGGCTAAATGTTTCTTTAGTCATCTTATCCTCATCACTACAAAATACATGTAAGTGTCTATGGAAAAAATGTTACTTACACATTGTCTTATATCATAGCATATGTAAATACATACATACATACATATGTGGATGATTGGGAATTTGGTTATCTTTTGGGTAAAGCCTATTTCATTGGCATTGACTATGCATGAATATCTATACAAAAGAGCATGTAGAGTAATGTTATATCAAAAATCCTATATGTGATTGTTTATTAAATATATAAAATTTAGGCATAGGTTTTTTTTTTGCCCAGTACATGCAAAAACATGCACATGAACGATCATATGTGCATATTAGTAACAATCAATTGCAACCACTATGTCCATGAAGCAACAAATTGCAATTAAGATGGAATGATCTACTATAGTTTTGAGAAAGTATTAACACCGTAAAGAGTTTTAACATGTTATATCAAGAAAGACTTTGAGAACTACCCATTAATAATTATAGAGTAAAAGTGGTTATTATCTAATCAAACCTTTGGCATTGTCTATCCTCATTGGCATTTGTAGAATACTCTTTATTCATCATGGGAAGGAAATCATCAAAAAATTTAGAGGATCTTGAATCAAATAAAGACCAAAAGTATTTTCTAGTGTCCCTTTCATCTGTTTTCGTTCTTATAGGTTTAGATTTCACCATGTGCATTTACAGATCTACTAGGATCAATTTGAGACATGATGTTTCAACTTCATGCAAGGACAAACTTTCTGAATCCATTAGAAGCTTATATTGAAGGATGCTTACTATTGAAGATAATGACAACCAAATGTTCTGAACCTACATGTATTGTGTTGTTTAAATCATGGTTGCCTAAGGCTAAATATATACATTCTAAAGGCTAGAATATGATGTATATTAGCCTTGGTTTAGCCCTTGATTTACCCTTGGCATATGCTTTAACCTTCAAGTTGAGCCCTTGGTTTAAAACCTTTGGATATTTATCATATGTTGCACAAGAGATGAGAATCCTCATTTGATTTAGAAATCATGTGATAGACTTTGGGAAATTAGAAGACATCTAAAGACCCTTGGGAAAGGGTCCACATGAAGGAAACTTGGCTAGAAACTTGGACAAGCACAAGGGCATGCAACCTCTTGGCCTAGAGGTATAATATTGGCATTCCCCTAAAGATTTGTATGCATACCAACAATTGAATGGATTGCAAAATCTTGAAAAGCATGGGCAAAGATTTGCCATAACTGTCTTTTCTTGAAAAACCAAATGGACCTTAGGCATTTTTTTGGAAGGAACATAGCAAACTTAAGATGAAAAATGATGATTTTGAATGCAACATCTCTTGGTAATTGGCGTTGGAATTGTTATCCAATGATTCAATTCAACAATTCAATTTAAATTTTTCTCAAGAATGATGAGGCATAAGAATTGAATCTAGGATATCAACGCTTGAATTTGATAAACATCATTCTCTTGTCCATGTGGTGCACCTTACTTCTACATATCTTTTCCTCATGCACTTTAAATAAATCTACACGATGATGATCTTCAAATAGTCGAATTGATTTTTAATGAGTATGCGTCACATAATATTGGAACTTCTCTCTTTGAGGACTTCAATAATATGAAAATTATTTCTCATGAATTATATGAGCATTTTGTATCTACTCTAATAAAATGTTAATGAATAAATATAGTTATTAAGGTAGTCATATTTTGTTTTCTTCAATGATCATTTATTGTAAATGGGGTTCCAAATCTTCATGCTACTCACTCCCTTCACAATGTGCATCTCACCATGGGTCATGATGATATGTTTTTGTAGAATATTTGATAATCCAAGCTTTGATTTAACATAAATGTGTTGAAGTTAGAGGTCTACGGAAGCACACAAACAACACAAGGAGGTAGAAGAAGCTTGGTGCACAACATAATAGAGAATGCATCAGCAAGTCAATGTACAAAGATAAGTAACTGGTTAGGTTATGGAGATATATAAAATCCGAGGCAAAAAAAACCTTCTTAAGACCAAAAAATTTTCATAGATGGATCCTATATGTGTTCACACACATCATTACCAAATTATATCAACAAATCCTCCTTGGGACTGATGTAGTGAACAAGGAGCTATCACTCATGTATAAAGAAGTGCCAAGCTATGTGGAAAGAGATAAATCCAAAAAATGAAGTAAGGCCAAAGCTTTGTAAAAACTTTCAAACTTCTTCTTAGGTAGAGTCTTTTTGAAAAGGTATGCAACATTGTCTTGTGTGGGCATATAACCCAAACGTATCTCTCCTAGAGAATCTTTCCTTGACGTAATGATAGTGCACTCCAATGTGCTTTGTGTGAGCACGGAACATAGGGTTCCTCACAACTACCAATGTGCTCTGACTATCAGTGAAGATGGTCATGGGACAAGAGTGACCAACACCAAAATTAGCCAAAAGGCATATGAGCCACACACACTCAATAGTGGCCATGGAAGTTGCCCTATACTCAACCTCACAACTAGAAGTGTCCACAATTGGTTGCTTCTAGCTCAAGCAAGATATGCATGAGCTATAGAGCATGAAGAAAAAGCCACTAGTGGACACACAAGTGTCATAGCAACTAGCCTAGTTTGACTCAAAAATAGCATGTAAATCTAACGATAATGATGCCCCCTTGGGATAAAACAATGCAAGTACCTCGGTACCACTCAAGTCGTGAAAGATGTGCTTTACTTTTTGTCAATGCTTGACACTTGGGTAATGCATCATTAAGATTTTGTTTTGGATTAATCATCAATCATTTTTTAGTTAGTGTTAATTGAAGTTACATTCAGTCTAGGAAGTGCGATTGTCATTATACCCTTCGAATCAACACTACAACATATGAGGGGCATACCGACGCTGCATATACCGATGGTCATATTTGACGTCGGTAAAAACCTTGAAAAATCTCACTAAAAAATACCGACGGTCACTGACCGTCGGTATGACCGTTTTAAACGGATCGTCGGTGTTTGCCGTCGTCGCCGGTATAGGCGCCGGTATGAGCGTCGGTATGAGCATCGGTTTAAGCCTCGGTAAATTACTGGCAACTACCGACCCGTATACCGACGTCTATACCGGCGCCTATACCGGCGACGAATTTTTAAACATACCGCGAACCCGAGAGCAAAACTTCACATTTGTGCGCGTGTTTGAGTACTGTCGGTCTACTCTCGAACTTGCGCCCGTGAACGTGCATTTTCTTATGCACACACACACACACGGATCTCTCTCTCTACACACACACTCTCTCTTGGCTTAGCTCTCACATATTGGTAAGTGCTGCACAATGTTAGCATTTGTGTTTCTCTATGCTTTAGGGTTTCTAATTTCTCTTTTCATTGATTTTGCAGAAGTTCGTTGGTGTCGATTGTTTGGAATTGGACGAGAGACGACCTACATTATGCTTTGATGACAACGATTGATCAAAAAGAGATATACTTGTAAGTGATTCTTTTATTCGGTATTGATAGAGAGAGAAGGGGAGAGAGAGAGACAGAGAGAGAGAGAGAGAGAGAGAGAGAGAGAAAGAAAGAGAGAGAGAAGAGAAAGGAAGATACACATTAATTTAGACATGCATACATACACACATACATGTACACACATGCATGCTTACATACACACACCTATACACACATGCATGCTTACACACACACACACATATACACATATGCATGCATACACACACATAGATTTACACACATGCATACATACACACACATGCATACACACATACATACACACACATATACACACACATGCATGCATACATACACACACATATATCGGCATGCATGCATACACACATATATACACACATGCATACATACAAACATATACACACATGCATGTATACATACACACACATGTATACGCATGCATACACATACACACACATACACATACATGCATGTATACATACACACACGTACACACACATGCACACACATGCATGCCTACATACACACACATACACATACACACACATGTATACACATATGTACATACACACACACACACATGTACACATACATACATACACACACATATATACACACATGCATACATACACACATATAATCCTATTTTTATTTTGAAGTTTTTGCTTTACATCAAATAGACAAAAATAGGATTAGGGTTTTAGGGTTAAATATTTAAGATTAGAGTTTTAGGGTTTTAAATAAGATTCGGGTTTTAGGGTTAAATATTTAAGATTAGGGTTTTAGGGTTTTAGGTCTAGATATTTAAGATTAAGGTTTTAGGGTTTAGTATTTCAGATTTAAGTCTAAGTCTTTCTGATTAGGGTTTTAGGATTTTAATACATAGATTACATATATACACAAACACACATATACATATAATACATACATACATGTAGATACACATGCATACAGAAATATACATAGAATTTTAAGATTAGGAACTAGTGTTTTAAATAATTTAATTAAATATTTATAATTAAATATATAAAATTAAATATATAAAAATAGGAAAAAAAATTGAATATATAAATAAAAAAATATATAAAATAAGATAATTATATACATAAATAAATATAAAAAGAACTAGTGTTTTAAATAATTTAATTAAATATATATAATTAAATATACAAAATTAAATATATAAAAATAGGATTATGTAAGGAAAAAAAATCTGAATATATAAATAAATACGGGTAGATAACATATATACACAAGCACACATATATATATAATACATACATACATGCAGATACACATGCATACAAAAATATACATATTTTAGTTTTAAATCTTTAAGATTAGGGTTTTAGGGTTATAACACCTACATAAGATATATGCACACATACACATGCACATGTAATACATATATACATGTATATACACATGTATACAGAAATATACATATTTTAGGTCTACATATTTAAGATTAGGGTTTTAGGGTTTAGTATTTCAGATTTAAGTCTAAGTCTTTTTTATTAGGGTTTTAGGATTTTAATACGTAGATTACATATATACACAAACACACATATACATATAATACATACATAAATGTAGATACACATGCATACAAAAATATATTTAGAATTTTAAGATTAGGGTTTTAATTAAATATATATAATTAAATATATAAAATTAAATATATAAAAATAGGATTACGTAATAATATTACACAGAATGAACATATGGAAGAGATGCTTGAAGCATTTTATGAGATGGACGAAGATCATGATGGTGAAGAAGGTGTCGACGAGAGTTTCATGGACACAATAGAAATTCCACGATCAAAAGATGATGAAGAATATGAAAACATGCAAAGATTATCTTGTTTACCACTTTACAATGGAGCAAAGATATTTGTACTACGTGCTTCACTCGCGATGCTGAATCTGCAATCCATTTATGGATGGTCAGATAGTAGTGTCACTGAATTGTTCAGGTAAGCGGAGAACAAATTGGCTTTCATTGTTGTATCACAATAACTTCATTTAGTAATATCATTTTAATTGCTTATTGTAGGCTTCTTAAAGATCAAAATTTTCCAGAGGGCAATGACATGCCTCCAACACGTGGAGATGCGAAAAAACTTTTACAGTCCATTGGAATGGATTATACAAAAAATCATGCGTGTCCAAATGATTGCATTCTCTTTCGTAATGAGTATGAGCATCTCCACGTATGTCCAAAGTGTGGAGCAAATAGATTTAGAGAAGACGTTATAGGCGAACCAATCCCCGCAAAGGTTCTTCACCACTTTCCTATCATTCCACGAATTAAGAACATGTTTAGATGCAAATCTATAGCTGAGTTAATGTCATGGCATACAAAGAGCAGGTCTACAGATAATGTAATGTGAGTGCCAACTGACTCTGATGCTTGGAAGCACATAGATAGTAAGTGGCCAGAGTTTGCTAGTGATCCTCGATCCATACGTCTAGGCCTAGCTATGGATGGAGTGAATCCATTTGGATTACGCAGTTCTTCATGGAGCACATGGCCTGTATGTTTGGTCAATTATAATATCTGACCATGGTTGGCCACAAAGAAAGGTCATTTATCATTAGCTCTTATTGTACGAGGTAAGTATAAGGTAATAAATATGGATGTATATCTTGCACCACTTGTAGAAGAACTGCGCATTTTATGGGATGGGATCACTGTGCGTGACATGTCTCAACCTATAAGAAGACGAGACGTGCGAGTGAAAGGCATACTTATGTGGACAATGCATGATTGGCCTGGTTATGGTGAATGTTCAGGTTTATCGATTTTGGGTTACCATGCTTGTCCTTTATGCGGACCACGACTCGAAGCACGCTATTCCAAAGCACTACGTAAAACTGTCTATGAAGGACATCATAGATATTTGCCTGATGGGCATGTTTTACGTGAAGGACAAATTGGTCGACAAGCGCAATACCAAATGAAAGCTAGCGATTGGAAACAACTGTGGGATTCAGAAAATCCAGTTGCTGGCATGAAACGGTTGTCCATTTTTCATGAAATCCCTTATTTGAGTGAATTGGTGATCAATCATTTGGTAGACCCGATGCATATTTTCAAGAATGTGGGAGAGATGCTTTGGAAAACTTTGATCGGAAAGAAAGAAAGCAAAGCACAAAGGGACGACCTAGAAGAGCGAGGTCGTATGCGAGAGTTGTGGGCAATTACTAAGCCCAACGGAATAGTATCGTTACCAAGAGCTCCTTGGGTGCTTCGCACGATGGAAGGGCAACAAGTGAAGAAAACAATTTCAGAGTTTCGTACACGCAGATGTAGAAGAAAGTCCATCTCTAGTGGACTCAGAGATTCATTCGATAGTTGAGGAGGAAGAGATCATTGTTTCAGAAGAAGAGGTCATTGAAGAAGAGGTCATTGTTCGAGAAGAAGAAGCAATAGACGATGATCAGGAGGAAACCAGCATAGCAAGAGATTTAGAAGCCATCAATTTAGAGATAGATATTCTCGGTGCATCGGATCTTCAAGAGGATGCTAGAATAGAGGACTTTTGAATAAAACACTTGTACGTACTAATTTTTGGTTTTTTTTTTGTTTATTCCCTATATTATTTTTCTTATCGCATGCTAATTATTTGAGTTCTTTTATTAGAGAGCACGATGGGAGACAGTCCTCCAGTCACTCCACAGTCCATGATAGAGGAGCAGTTTTTGGAGTTCATCTCTCAGGTTCCTCCTGCGTATATGGCCGCTACATCACAGTATTGGATCGCTCGTGGTAGCACTCCTCCCAGCCTCACTCCTGGCGGCCTTACTCCTGCCGGCATCACTCCCGCTGGCCTCACTCCCGTCGGTGTCACTCCCGCCGGTGTCACTCCTGCCAGTGTCACTCCTGAGGGTGGTGCTACTCCCGTAGGAGGTATGTCTCCTAGCTTTGTGACTCCACCACGAACATCTTTGCAGCCATCTCCTACTGGATCTACTAGTAGACATGTGCGTTTGACACCTCAGCACGATACACGGTCTGGCCCGTCTCGTAGATGGAGGTCACGCTTTGGAGCAGGAGGTTCTAGGAGTGGATCTACAGGTAGGTCTGGAGGCGGAGGCGGCGGTTGTTGTGGAGGGAGTGCGACAGACGTTGTGTCACCCGCTTCTACTCCTAGGACAAGTACCTCAGATGTAGGTACGCCACACAGTACACCACGCAGTACACCACGCAATACACCATGTACACCTTGGGGTGCTCATGACCATGATGACTCCAAGGTGTATAGTATCCGAGATGGAGCTCCGGTGATGGATGCGGCCGGCAAAGCGATGCGTGCACGCATACGACAGCTTTGCTCCATCCAGTTTGGACACTCCATCATGCGGAAATGGAGTGAACAGGATAAAGATCGGAAGAATTATATCACACAGACAATTTACCAGGAGTTCCGACCAGCCGATGAACAGTCAATTGTCAGTTCAGAGTGGATTGTGCATACCGCACGTGAGGTCACGTCGCATCGACAATCTGAGGCTCGTGATGCATTCAGAAAAGGCTTACCAAAGCCTGTGTGGTTAGATGCTGAGGAGTGGGACATGATTCGTGATGAGCAGCCGCAGACCCCTGATCGATATCGCCAGCAGCGAAATGCCGCAGCCACACGTCTAGACATGATTGGACCGTCAGATTTGGGCAGCGGCAGATATGACACGATGCGTCATGAGTTTGTAAGTACCATTTCATTTATAGAATTTATTTATGTTAAATTTCTCATATATATTTCTCTAATCTTTTTATATTTGTTTTAGGAGCTGGCAATGGATCGTCCTCCAACACGATCGGAGGAGTCTTATGGATATAGTCATGGGTTGACTGTACTATTGCAGGACTTGGAGGGATGCTGTGCGGTAGTTTCATGGGAGCGTTTGCGATGAGGTAATTAATTTATAAACTTGGTTTTTACTTGTTTGTAATTTTCATGTGAATTTATCTCATTCCATTATTGTTCTTTGTTGCAGGACTGTTGATATGGAACATTCTTTGCATGTGTATGGCAGTGGAAGACCAATATTTTGGATTTGATTTCCATATGGCAATACATTGTTTTGCCACATTTTGTAAAAGCGTCATATATGACAGTGGTTTGCCACACTATTGTACTTGCTTCATTATTGAAATATATAACTTCTTTTGTACATGGTTCATTGTTCATTCTGATTATCGATCTCTTTTGTGTACAATAATACTCTGTTTCATGAAATCATATTTCGGTTGTCATTAGAGTACACATCACATGTACTCGGTTTTTTTTGGGCAGAGTGTATTGTCTTTTGTTCACCAACATCATGGTAATGTTGCTCTAGCAAACGACGAAACATTCTGCCCAAAAAAAATTTTGCAGGTATGGTCATCGGTATAAGCGACGGTACTCCCAGTAGTGCCATCGGTATAACCGTCGGTACACCCAGGAGGGTGTGCAGCAGGAACCAATTTCCGACGCTTATACTGATGCATGAACCGACGCATATACCGACGCTTGTACCGACGCATATACCGACGCCTTTACTGATGTCTATACCGACGCCTATACCGGCGCCTATGCCGACCCTTTGGTACCAACGCGGAGACCGACCTCTACACCGGCGTCACGGAAAATAAAGCCGCGTTCATTTCCCTCGGTAGAAACCTCGGTATACCATCGATCTGTTGTTGTGCAATCACACTATTGGATTGCTAATTGTTTTTATTTTCAGACAAAAGGAAGCCCTACTAGTAAGATGAATAAATAGCTAACCTTAGGATAAAGTGAGTAACAACAAAGATCTAGTGTGTGATTACTTGGGTTGTGTGTCTTTTCGTATTTTGGTATACTCTTCAGTCTTTTGGGATTTTAATGTTCTAATCATTCTAAGTCATTAAGATCTTGTGATTTTCTCATCCTTGTGCTCTTCATTTACAAAGCATCTCTTTTCATAGGCATGTTATAGGGTTTACTTCCCTAAGGAGAACCTCCCCTGAGTAGAAGACTTCCTGGAAATAGTGACTACTCCTCTTCTTAGAAGAGGTCCTAGGTATCACTTCTTGGCAGACCCGATGGGACCCTACATGCTATGTGCGAGGCATCTCTCTATTTCTCGGCCCTCTTACTTGATAGTTAATAGAAGTCAAGCACATAAAGTTATATTTCGTAGTTGCTAGAGTTCTTACTCGCAGATGGGACAATACCTATGAGCTACATGAAGCGACTGGCCTACTTGTCATGAAAAGAGATCCAAAAGCAATGCACTCGAACCATTAAAAATGAATCATATATCATACTTCGTTTAGAAACCCAAAAGAGTCAAACACTAGGTTCATTTGTGACTAATTTTCTTAAAATTTTTTTATGAAAATAAAGGCTTTGGCCCATTGTGGAAGACATAAAGGAAGCATGGACTTCAAACAAAGTGGCTTCTCTGCTTTCAAACTCAATGGAGATTAATGAGTTTTCAAAGTTCCAAAGTAGGTATAAAAGCGCAATGAAGAATATGGGAGAGTCACAATGGTCCAAGCCTCCAAGCATCAAAATCAAGTATCCAAATTTAATCAAAGGATGTATCTAGCTATGATGGAGGTAATTTTGTATTGAATATAAAGTCAAGAGCATAAAAGTTTAGTGGTACATTGAGGTTATGTGACTAAATAACCATTTAATTTTATGCTTTTTATATGTTGGCTTAACTTGAAAGCCAATAGATCTTAACATAAGATACACGAATCTTAAGCTTAAGAATCCTCACTATGGATTCTTAAGATCCATAAAACCCCATATGATTAGAAAGGCCAAAGACTTAAGCAACAAGCCAACCAATGTTTCCCTTCTTAGTAGCCCTAAATAAGTGGTAATAAGAATGTGAATTGAAAGATGTCCAAAAGAGAAACTAAAGCCTAGATGAGACCCTACACACAGTGATGTGATAACCTTTCATAATCATGAAAGATGTCATGAGGTCGAAAGGACCTGAGAACATCGAGTTGATCATTGAGGACAATATTCAACAAATGGAGGAAGAAATTATTATAAAGAGTTAAGCCATGTCATCCTTTTGAAGAAACTTATTTCTTCTCCAATAAGATGCTACCGTTTGGAGAAAAACGTGGATCCATTTCAAGCTTCAAGAGATATTTGATTTAGGAATAAGCATGTTGTAACTCATTAATGCATATCTAGAGAAGAGGAGAAATCAGGACTTGAAAGATCCTCTAAATACCACTACTCGAGAATAATTCATATGAGCAAGCAATAATTTTCCAAAATAGTTTGGCTAAGTTGATGATGGGAACATGACTATTTCTTTGGAAATAGATGCCTACCTATGTCAATAGATAATATATAGTGTGCAAATGCTCCTTCTATTATCAAATGACTTAGAATAGATACTTTCGATTTCACTTGACCAAAGGAATAGATCACTGAAGACTCGATCTTTATTATAGGAAAAGTTTTAAGAAGTATAAATTAAGACTTGGTAAGGATATAATTTAAAAATGTTTTAATGCTACCTGAATAGAGTAAGATGAAGAAATTTTTCCTTACAAACAATCCCTGAGTAAGAGCTAACATTGTTTGCACTAAGGTTATTCTATAAATAGGATAGCATGGGATATCGAGGTCAACACTGTCACTAAAGTGGATTTAGTGGTATGGGATGACAAACTTAAGGATAATGTAAGCTTGACTCAATGATTTTTTATGACTTGCTAACTTAGTTTGGAAGAAATTGACATATAGTTGTTGATCCCTAGAAAAGGATCTGAGAACATCAATAGGATATTAAAGACTTATGAAAGATGAAAACTCATGAAGGTATGAGTTAAAGATCCCAAGAAAATCCAATGGGTAACTACTTACGATGAAGAAGGGTTCTAAAGTACCAAGGAATTGTTCTTATCTAAAATTAACTTTTCTGGAATCAAGAAAAGCAAAATGACCTAGAAAGTTCAAAATAACCAAACCTTTTATGGTTTGATAAATCATTCTAAGGAAAGATGAACTAAGGATCAAAGAAATCTTTGATTCACATGAGAATTAGACACCACTTAGATTAAGGTCTTAGGTTCATTAGGAGGTATAGAGATGAATCTCAGACCAATTAAATACGTTTTCTTGTATTTACAAGAGGTAAATAGATTTTGATGATGCATATCCTCTTCAAGAGATGCATTCTTGTCAATAGGATGCATAGCCAACTTTAGACTATGTAGTACATGTGGAAAAAGTGAGACTAAAAACTTTAGGGGGTTTTTTAATTAAACTGATAGAATGATCTATAAGATCATCATTTGTTGAATTTTTTGAGGATGAGAACAAGTGAATCAACAATATTCACTAAGTTCATAGAAGGTTCTAGGATATGATACCCAAAGAGTGATATCTTTTCTTGCAAGGAATCGGAACTAAAATCATAGGAGAGTTGAATCATTTAACTCCTTTCAATAAATAGGGAATCTGGAAAGAGGGTTCCTTGACTAAGGAAAGGTACCTTGATGCCTTGATAGGTATTGTGTTGAAAATTAAGCTCGAAAAATAAGAGCGTATGAAGCCTTGAATGGATGACACTTGGAGCATCATAAAGCAAGGAACAACCACAAATGCTGCCTCAAATTTGAATAATCCGCTCATATTCCTCAAATCAATCACCTATCTAACTTAGGTGTGATAAAGCCTTCATTCTAGGAAAAGAGATCCCTATCATTTAGGGAATTTGGATCCATTTCTTGTCATCTTTGGTTTATTAGAAGCCTATTATGGTCTCCTAAATTTGGCTTGAAACGCAAGTCTAGACTCTGCATATTCTAAGAGAAATCAATTCTAGAATGAATAGTGGTCTTTGTGTGCATGGCTAGTGAAGGAAATAAGTAGTCTCTCTTGTGTCCATTGGTTCTTTAAGTAGGAAAAATTATTTAAATAGGATAACATGCATTTAAAAGGTCTCATAATCTAGTTTGTGTGTACAAAAGCTCTTAGGTTCATCTCAAGTATATCAAAGAATCATGTCTTTCAGTGAATAAAGGTTTCTAAAAATATACATGTGAGGCCATTTATGCTTCAAGCTACATAGGGAAATTCTATATTCTCCCATCAATGGTATCATATCATTTCAATACATAGAACATAGAAATTAAAGTTCACTTCAACCTAGAGAGATTATATTCCACTTCAACAAAAGCGAGAAAGCTTTATTTAAGAATGAACTCAATAACTTGAGAAAGAAACTTAGTAGTTATATCAATGAATACATTATGGAGATAATACATTAGTGATATAGTTGCATACACATTGAATCGAATTAGGGATGATGAGACATGGAAGAATTTCTCCACTTCTATCTATGTTAGAGATAATCTTCTCGACTTTGAGCAACTAATGGCCATGATGGTCATTGAGGATATGATCATTTAAGGCTAAAGGCAAAGTGGAGTGAAACCTAAACATTTTCTGGAAGTAAAGGAACAGGTAGAGTACAAAATCAAGGCAAACATAGAGGAAGGAAAGGAAGAAGATCAAATGGCGATTCTAGTCGAGGCCAAGGAAGCAAGGTCTCTTCATCAAGAGGAAGAGGCAAGATCAAAGGGATGAGGAAGGTACAATCAGACTCGAGGAAACAATGACTCAAAATAATGCTTTATATATGGCAAGTATGGCCACTATGCAAGGGATCACTATCAACGGGACCAAAGTGATTCATCATACAAAGGAAAAGGTAATTATGCATCTCCTTCAAATGAGAATGAAACTATTTTAGCTATATGTAAGAGTTAACATTGTTTGCACTAAGGTGAGAGTATAAACAAGATGGTATGGGATATCGAGGTTTACACTATCACTCAAGTGGATACAATGATACGGGATGCTAAGTTTAAGGATAATGGGAGCTTGAACTCCATGATATTTGATTGCTTCCTCAGTTAACTTGAAAGAAAATAGGATTGAGTGTAAATAAAATTCAAACTAGGTTTACACTTAGGAAAATGAATGAACATCGATTTTTCTAGAAAGGTACACTTTTTGGGGAGGAAAATGTAAAAAGGGGGGAAGAAAGGTGTCATTGATATGATCCTTTGAAATAATAGATACATTCCTTGACCCTTCTATGAAAGTTATGGGCGCATGTTTGACATGAAGTAGCTTGTGTTTGAGATTGAAACTCAAAAACTAAGTAAGAAGTGGATATGCATGGATGTAATGCATGAAGTAATTCCAAAAGATACACGGGTTAAAGACTTGAACCATATCCATATTAAGGTACTTGAGAATGGCTAAGATGGATTAGGAAAGTAAGCATGATAACTTTCTTAAGTCAAAAGGATGACATATAGTTTTTGATCCCTAGGAAAGATTTTGAGAACATTAATAGGATGTTAGAGACTTAAGAAAGACGAAAACTCATGAAATCATGAGTTAAAGATCTTAAGAAAATGCCATGGGTAAATATTCACAATGAATAAGGAAAGGACTTGTTCTTATCTCAAATTAACTTGGCGAAAGGAATCAAGAAAAGAAAAATGACTTAGAAAGATAAAAAAATCAAAGCTTTTATGGTTTGATAAATTTCCAAGGAAAAATGAACTATCCATCAAAGAAATATTTGATTGGCATAAGAATTCGACACATTGGCATTTGCTCTCATAGTGTGAAGGAATTCCAAGATGGAATTTGGATAACAGAAAATGATCAGAGAGCATTAAGAGGGAAAACGAAGATAGAAAGTTAAAAGATGGGGTTATATGGATTAGAGAAAGCACTCAAAAATATGGGATAGGGGGAACTCACTGTTGTTGAGGAATTTCTCTCATGGACAGAGAGTAAAGAGAAATGAGATCCTTTGAAAACATCGAGATAAGCCTTAAAGACAAGACCATTGAGATTAAGGTATTGGTTCCACTAAGAGGTGTAGAGATGTACCTCCTTGAACAAATGGAATAAATTTTCTTGTATTTATAAAAGGGTAAATAGAGTTCAATATATTTATCTTATGAAAGGCTATCCTTTATCCTCTTAAGGAGATGAATTATTTGCAATAGAATGCATAGGAAACTTTAGATTGTGTAATACATGTGGAAAAGTCGAGAATAAAAGCTTTAAGGAGATTTTTTAATTGAACTAATCAAATGAGCTATAAAAAATCATTCTTTTAATTTTTGGACTTTCAGAACAAGCGGTTCAAGAATGTTCACTAAGTTCCTAGAAGGGTTTGGAATATGATTCCCAAAAAGTAATCTCTTTTCTTTCAAGGCATTGGAACTAATAGAAAAGGAAAATTGAATCATTTAACTCCTTTCAATAAATAGGGAATCTGAAAAGAGGGTCCCCCTAGCTAAGAAAAGGTATCTTGATATCTTGGTAAGTATCATTGCTAAAAATCAAGCTCAAACCATAAGGGCATATGAACCGCTTCAAATGGATACACTTGGAGCATTATAAAACAAACAACAAGCAGGAATACTCATGCATCAAATTCTAATTTGAATCTCCCTCATAATTAGTCTAATGTGTAGGCACTGATTCTCACCCTCATAATTTTAATCCCCCTCATATGTAGTTTAACTTGTAGGAATTGATTCTTTGAGTAGGAGATACTATTTAAAATTGGATAATTGCATTACCAAGGTCTCATAATCTAGTTTGTGTGTAGAAAAGCTCTCAATTTCATTATCCAAGATCTCAGAGAACCCTTTTTTTCGAGTGAATAGAGGTTTCTAAAAACATACATGTGAGGCCAACACACACATGAACTCAAGGGAAGGCTACTGGTGAAGAAGCAAGGCATCTACCCCATCATTTTTCGTACAGAGGTGAAGATCTTGGTACTCTACACTCTACTTGCATCAAAGAGTTCTAGAAGAGTAAATTAGAGCACACCATGTTAGAATATAGCACTCAGATTTAGAAATTATATAAGAACAATTATTAGCCATGGAAGTTCAGAATGTCTAGCTTCCTCATGGGAAAGGGCTTTTGGGAGCTTGTTAGTGCTAGATATGCTAGACCTATATTGGAAGAGAATCCAATGCTTAATCAATTAAGGACCTTGAGAGAATGGAATGAGAGAGACAGACGAGATTTATCTTCATCTTATCCCAACATATTAACAATGCAATGGTAGAGCATATACAAGATCTAGAAACTTTAATTAAAGTACAGGAAACCTAGGGAGACTATAATCCACTTCAACCAAAGCTAGAAAGATTAAATTAAATAATGAACTCAACAATTTGAGAAAAATACCTAGTAGCAATGTCAATGTCTACAATCTAAAGATCAAAGAAGTACTTGATGCATTGGGATCCATAGGTGGTCACATAGATGATGATAAAGGGGGAGATTACTTCTCCCATGAATTCTCTGATTTCCTAAGGTCAAATGGAATCAGGAGACAAATCACATTTTGGCACACACCACAACGGTGTACTCGAAAGGACGAATAGGTACATTGTAGAATGTGCTATGGCTATGATGATAGAAATGGGGATCCCTAATTCCTATTGGGTTGATATAGCAATTACTACAATATACATCATAGACAAAGCACCACCATCAAGTATACTTGCTACAACACCCTATGAAGCATCCTAAAATATTAAATTAGACGTATCACACTTGAGAGTGTTTGTATGTACTTGCTATGTGCTAATTTCATGTGCACTAAGGAGCAGACTCGATGATAAATTAGAAAGATTTTTTCTCATGGGGTATGAAGGTGAGTAAAAGGGGTATAGATGTTATTAACCGACAAAAAAGGATTTGAAGATGTCAAGCGATGTCATTTTTGTTGCGCTCTCACCTTGATATTCTTCAAATGTATCTATGTAGGAAAGTGAACATGAAGAAAGGAAGAATTCAAGAGAAAGTGATGAACCAAAAAGAAAAGTTCTTAGTGGACAAAGGGACTCGAGTAAACACTCATCATGCTATGGAGGAAGTCCTACACGAAGGCATATTAGTGATGCAAGAAGGAAAGGCAAAGATAAAGTTACAGAGATTGAAGAAGATGAAGAATTATGGATTCACCTCAATGTAGACCATCATGCAAATAAGGGGGAGAGCTCAAAGGTCAACAATAAATATCCAAATAAGTGGAATGGTGAGATACGATGATGTGATAAGTTAAGGTATCTAGTTAAAAGACTTATCTATGATTCATTCATGGGTAGAAAATATGCTTATATGAGTAAAGTTTTTGAAGAAACCACATGCTTTGAAGGAGTCAATGCATTTAGGGAATGGCAAGAGGCTATGCGCAAGGAGATCAAGGATTTGGAAGAAAAACACACTTGGATATTAGTGCCAAAGAAGAAGGGTATGAAAGTCATTGAAAACAAGTGGGTATATAAGGTAAAGCAGTATTCAAATTGTCGCATGGTTAGGTATAAATCTAGGCTTGTAGCTAAAGGCTTTTCTCATATATATGGAGTGGATTATGAAGAAACATTTAGCCTTGTGGCTAAGATGACTACCATCAAAATAGTTCTTGCAATTGAATACAAAAAAGTATTCGATGATGTATCGACTTGATGTGAAAAACACTTTTCTAAATGGAGAGTTCAAGGAGGTAGTATACATGGACCAACCATCACGGTTTGAATATAAAACCATGTATGATTATGTTTGTATATTTTAAGAAGGTAGCGTATGGTCTCAAGCAAGCCCCAAAGGCATGGAATCAAAGGATTGTAGACTACTTGATCACTTGTGATTACAAACAAATCAAAGGTGATCCATTATTATACTACAAAAGGGAAGTTAAAGCATATGTCTACTTATGTGTGTAGGTAGATGACTTGATTATTATAGATGGCCATGAAGAAAGCATCAAGGAAATCAAAGAAAGGCTTGGGAAGGAGGTCAAGATCTCAGACTTTGGAGATCTAAGATATTCCTTAGGTATTGAAGTCATATATAAGGATAATGGTATTTGGCTTATGCAGAGAAAATAGAGCTTGGATGTATTGAAGAAGTATGGACTCACAGGATGCAATCCATTGAGCAACCCAATGGAAGGAAATGTAAAATTGACTTTAATGGAAGGTAATGAAGTTTAGGATCCACTCTTATATAGATCAGTAGTGGGCCCTTTGAAATATGTCACTATCACAAGGCCTGACCTACCATATAGAGTTGGTGTGCTATCTTAATTCATGAACACACCTAGGGCTCATTTACTTGCAGCTAAGGGAGTACTTAGATATCTCAAGGGTACGTTTGGAACATCACCAAATTAACTTTTTTATGTACGCTTTAGAGCTGATAAATTAAAGTTTGGTGTAGTTTTTGTTGGGCTTATTTCATTTTTGGGATTTCATGGCATTGCTAAAAGAATCATGTATATCTAGTTCCTCTATAGAATAAGTATCCAACCACATTATCGTGATGCTCTTTCACTAACCAACGGAATCACCAAAGCAAGGTTGACAACAAAAATGTTTATAAGTTATATGTGTGAATGCCTAAAAAACATGTCAAAGTATGACCACGCAGTGCACTTTAGCGCCTTTGTGGGAAACGGCTAAAGAAAACCAACCAGGCTACAGCGAAGACCATGTTGGTCTTGGTTTTCTTTAGCTCGTTTACAAAACAAGACAAGGAATGGTAGTAGGTGGAATGTATTCAGGCTTGCTCATGAAGATCGCCCTGCCTTTGTCACGATGTCATAAAGTTGCCTTGAAAATGGGCATTCCCCTAAACAAACCTAGTGATGGTGTTGCTTTGGAAGCTTGTACTTCTTAGTGTAGAAGTTGTAGAATAGGATAAGCAACGAGATCATATAGCCCAGCAATATCTGCAAGAAAAAGAGAACCTTTTGATTTGACACACATGGGGTTACTCTACGCATCTGTTGTAAATACCTTGCAAAGAAAGTGTGGGTATGGGGATTTGAAAATGATGGAGTACATCGCTTGGACCATGTTGATCGTGAACTGAAGCATTTGCATTTGGGTTAAGTACCTGTACGCAGAAATAAGGAGCAATGGCTTATCTCATCCACGTTAAACACAGAAAAAAAAAAATAGATATGCCGTCGATGGTATATAGTTAGCGTTCGGAGAATCTGAGGACCTCGTGAGATAATACATAAAAGCGAACGTCGCAAGTGCACACAAAGCTTTTAAAGTAGTGATCCTTCTTTCGGAACATCGAAGCGAGTTACTTGTGGAATGCGGCTGAGGTTTATTATGTATGTGTCGATCTTGGGGCGGATGTAGCAAGATCGTGTTTTGGCGGAGTGATAGAATTAGAATAATGAAGAGTCATGTCATGGGGATCATTGCTGAGAAGCGAGATGTTACGGTAAGCATGAGAGGGTTGACTTACTTTCCCCAGAACAGGTATCGTTGCTTGCGCTTCGTATCATCCGTCCATAACGCCGAGAGGAAGTAGTAGAGATACATGAAAACATGAACAATGGAATTCAATGCAGCTGATATATACGCTGGAAAGACAAGAAGAAGGAAGAACCGGAGAGAGTGGTTAGCTCAGCACAAAATGGGAGAAAAGAAGAAGAAGTTTCTAGGATTGACTCTCAGGAGAAATACATATATATCCAACGAAATGAGTTATATTAACGATTCAACAAGTGTCCAAAGATAATATACCATCACCACCGGGTGCGTGGTAGGATATAATCCACCAGATTATTGCGACAGAGACATGATGTTAAACGTGTAGCACTGTGACTTGTCGGACGTTTCGCTTCAGCAACATGATGATTTATCCACCCACCCAGAAGATCCATCGAATCAACGACAAATATTTAAGAGAAAACATATGTGTGTACTTCCAAACAACACGATTCTTACCGTGCCTAGGAATTCTACCATCTTGGACATGTAGAAAACATAAATGTAGTGGGCCATCTGTCAATCCAACAAAGTAGGAGATAAAATGAGTTTAGCGTAAACGCAGCCAATCATAAAATTACCGACTTCTCTTCTTCATTCTAGGCATTTCCCCAGACAGAATAACTGTAGACACAAGTTTCAACCATCCCACATTAGTCACTCCTACATCCATTAGTCACTCCTACAGAATAAATGGGTCGAAGGATGACAAGGAGAGGCAGAGAGAGAGACAGAGAGAGAGAGAGAGATTGCTTAATGCCCAATATACAACTGCGATTCAAATTCGGTAGGCAACTTAAGATGCCCAATAACTGGGTCGAAGGATGACAAGCAGATAGAGAGAGAGAAAGAGTGAGAGAGAGAGAGAGAGAGAGAGAGAGAGAGATTGCTGAATGCCCAATATACAACTGCGATTCAGATTCGATTGGCAACTTAAGATGATCCACAGAATCTATACACATTACGTACCGAAGGTTGTAAGACGAAGAAAGGAGGCCGTAAGGCATGTAAAAGCTCAAGCAGGTGCAGAATGCGTTGTGAGCGAGAACAAGGTAGCGAAGGGCTGAGGGCTCTTGTCGTTGACATCTTCCTCGTTCTGCTTCTGCCTCCTTGCGCATGGAACCTTCGTGTGGAGCAGCACCCACACGTATAGCGCAGCACCCACACGTATAGCGCCTAGTCCTCCAACAACACAGAAAATGTAGAGAGCCAGCATATTGATAAGCGGGGTGGGACTATCCACGGCTGGCAGGCCCCTTGTAGGCAATGCCGCTGCGTTCTTCAAGGCCACCCCCAACAAAAATAACGCTCTGCGGACGGACATCGCAACCACATTATCGCAACCCTCATATTTGTTTCTCAATGTGGTCAGGACTTCATTGACGACGGATACTGCGATGACAAAACTTCTTTGACGACGGATACTGCCATGACAAAACTTCTGTAAGCTTCCCTTTCTATTCCGTGAGCCTCAAATTACTTCCCTAAGCCTCGGCAGGCTGTTATATACGGTCCTTGTTGATGACGTGGCATTAAATACTGTAACTCATATTTTTAAGGTAATGAAACGTGCGTAGTCTACGGCTGACCGCGTGGCTTATCTGAATAGCACTCTCTCTATCTCTCTCGTCTGTGTGTGTCCCGAAGGGGTTCAATGGAGCTGCCATAGCTGCGCAGCCCCAAGAAGTGGTATTAGAGCCTAAGTAGCTCTCTCGTGAGCATTCGAAGACAAGATGAGTGAGCTCATCTGTAAAACGCATTGTCTGCATCAAATAGAGCTTGCAACGAAACTTGTTTGTTCCCCTGTAGTGGTGGGTCAAGTAGAAGAGCCGATAGTCAACAGGGATTAAAGAAGCGAACTGTCACCAACCTTCAACAACACATCAAAATTGTATTCCTTGCTTCCTTCTTAGTTCTCTCTAAGAAATAGGACAACACAATCAGCTCTTAGCATCACATAATCGAGATATTGCGCTGTTTTCCACAACCAGTTGCGTAGTAAGGTTGTAATAGAATAGTCTCCGTTGGGCGAGTATCACAAGACATTCCAGACATAACGGGGAATCAGAGAACTGATATGAAAAGCTAAGGATTTCGCAAAGCTTTCAGAGCTGTGTCGATTTTGAAAACAGAGTAGTGAGTGCTTTGAAAATAATAGAGAGGTGGACTATAAGACCAGGTACATATTTGATTTCAGATTTTTCCTTTTGATTGCATGTGGCAGGCCATGCATGTATACTCTTTGCAGGTCCTTGAATGGACACTACTCACACGTTGTGAGACGAATGTATGATATTGCGGGTCCTTAATTGGACAACTCACGCGCCTTGTGAGGTTTTATATTACCCTTCTGAAAACCTTGAATTTAAACAAAAACTGAGGGACATGGTGAGGTTTTTAACTGGGGTATTCTCATGCTTGGAGATACTTTGGTGATATAGGTGGAAGACCAAAGAGAAGACAGTCCAAAGACCTCATGTACCGATCACGGGATGAATGTATATTTTTGAGGCCTCCCGTCAGAGTATATTTGCTTACGTTACAGACTCTTATTGATGCTTTTACCCAGAGTTTGGGTTTTTGGAGTGAAATGACTATAGTTGACTTGGTTCATATATAGTTTGGACTAATGAGACTCTGCCGAAATTTTTTCAGAGAGGTAGAAATTGAGCATATAAGTGCATAGAGACGTAGGGAGTGCTAAGAATAAGAGGCAAATCATTAAGATTAGTTGTGGTATCAGTTTTTGGTGCATATATCTAGAAAAACAGTCGAAATGCTGCCGAATTTTTTCTGGGCCTCGCCATAAAATAGCCATAGCATAGAGAAGTGCCAAAATTGCAAGGATGGGTGATAATATAGCGCAAATAGTTTGTGATAAGCTGAATAAAGACAATTACCACATATGATCTTATAGAATGGAAAATTTCTTGATGGGAAAAGGTCTATGCGGACTAGTGAATGGAGAGGACGAGTGTCCTGAGTTGCCAGAGAATCTGAATGCAGAAGAGCAGAAAGAATATAAAAAGTGGATTGAAAAATCTAGAAAGGTTCTTCATTGGATTTTGATATGTATATCAGAGAGCTTGATTCTACATATTATGAAAGCTAGCACACTGAAGGAAGCTTGGGATATAATCCATAAGATATATGGTACGTCCACGGAAGCTAGAAAAATTCACTTAAAGCAAAAGTTGCATAGTGTATGGCGTGGAAATAGGTCCATAACAGATTATGTGGCTGAAATTAGGAAGATCATTGATGATTTAGCTTCCATAAATTGCACGGTCGATGATGATGATATGGTTTCAGTTATGCTAAATGGTCTAGGACCGCAGTACAAGAGCTTAGATACTTCGATCTCCGTGAGAGGCACTATGCCAGATTTTGATGAGCTAATAGCTCTTTGCATGACAGAAGAAGTAAAGCTTGGTTTAAATGCATCGGGAAGTGGCAATTCGAGAGATCATGCATTTCTTCAGAATAGAGGAAGAGGTTCTAGTCGTGGACGATCATCTTCTAGAAATGCAAATACAGTGGATATGTCAAGAAGTAGAGGCCGATCATATTCTAGAGGTAGAGGAAGATCACAGGCACCTGGAAATTGTTACCATTGCGGCAAGTATGGCCATTTTGAGAAAGATTGCTATCATAAGCAGAATAGCCAAAGAGGAAGAGGTAGAGGCCGTTATGCATCACATGGAAACTTCTCTGCTGAGAGATCATATAGAGACTATGGCAGAGATAATATGTTTGCAATGGAGAATGTGTTGAATAGTATGTCTAAACCTGGAAATGATATAAATTGGTACATAGACTTGGGTTGCACAAATCACATGAGGAGCATAGGAGATTGGTTTGAGTCAAAAGAACCCTTGAAGTCTAAAGAATATGTGGCAACTCGTGATGATACGTTACATCTGATTAACGATGTTGGAAATGTACCGCTCATACAAAATAATGGTGTTCGGATCACTTTAAGTGATGTTTTACATGTTCCTAGCATTACAAAGAACCTAGTTTCGGTTGGTCAGCTTACGGATCAGGACATGGAAGTAATTTTCAACAAGCATGGTTGCTTCATACATGATTTCAAGTATGGCAAAAGAGGAAAATTCCTTGGTCATGGAAAGGAGATGGGTAGATTATTCACCTTTGACATGGGCACACCTCTTTATCAAAGTATGTATGCCAAGAATAGTGAACACTCAGATCTAGCAGAATTATGGCATGAACAAATTGTTCATATCAATTTGAGGAAATTAAAGTCTATGGAGAAGCAAACCTTAGTGCATGGACTACCATGATTTGGTCATTTAAACTGTGAAAGAATTTGTGAAGCATGCGCATTTGGAAAACATCAACATATGAAGTTTCCAAGAAGAGAAATGCACAGGAGGAGACCTCTAGAACTAATCCATAGTGATATGGTTGGACCAGCTAGAACAAAATGAGTTGGTGGCTCACTAAATTTTTCATATTCGTTGACAATTATAGCCGATATACATGGATTTACTTCCTGAAGCATAAGAGTGAAGTCTTTGAGTGCTTTGTGACATTCAAAAACATGGTTGAAAAGCAGTTGGAAATGTATATAAAGTGCCTACGATCAGATTGAGGGGGAGAATATATCTCAAGAGAATTTGATCAGTACTTAAGTGATCATGGAATCAGAAGGCAATTATCTTGTAGATACACACCAGAGCAAAATGGTGTTGTAGAACCTAAAAATCGTGTGATTGAGGAAGTTGCTAGAGCCATGTTGAATGAGAAGAACATGCCAAATATGTTTCGGGCAGAAGCTTGTCATACGGCTGTGCATGTTATAAATAGAGCACCCACAAGCATGGTTCATGATCTCACACCTTATGAGAGGCTATGGAAGCATAAGCCTAATGTTAGCTATTTACGAGTTTTTGGAAGTATTTGTTATGTGCATGTGCCTAGTCAGTTGAGACACAAGTTTGAGGCAAAATCTAAAAAAGTGCATATTTGTTGGATACTCGGAAGAGAAGAAAGGATATCGATGTTATAATCTTTTTACACAAGAATGTATAGTGAGTAGAGATGTTATATTCGATGAAAAAGCATCATGGTATGCACCCAAAGAAATGGTTGTGATAGAGAATGATATGGATAATTCTATGCATAATGTCCATGATGAGCCAGGAACAATTCGTAAGAATTTTGACCATAAAGATAGTCAAGACTATGGTTCATATGAGTTTCCTACATCTGAAACGTCATGGAGTGAAAATGCAAAAGACTGTGCAAGGAGAAAGAGAAAGGAAAAGAGAAGATGAGAGAGTACATATCTGATTCTGATATTGACGATGAAATAGTTACGCCTGGCAGGTTGAAAAATATGAAAGAGAAATATGTTCCCCCACACGCAAGGAAAGAGACACATGAAGAAACACCTTTGAGACGATCTACCAGAGTAAAACATCCTATGGATAGACTAAATCTATACAATAAGTCTATGAAGCTTCATTATGCATACATGACGGAGAGAATTAAGCATGAGGAACCAAAGAATTTTCATGATGCGTCACAAAGTGAAGATTGGTGCAAAGCAATGGATGATGAGATGAATGCATTGAAGAAGAATGCTACATGGGAATTAGTGAAGTTGCCACCGAATAAGAAAGCTACTAGATGTAAATGGGCATATAAAGTGAAGTGCAAAAGTGATGGTTCAGTGGAGAGATTTAAAGCGCGTTTAGTTGCAAAAGGATATGCACAAGTATATGGATTGGATTATGATGAAACGTTGAGTCCAGTGGTGAAAATGACAACGGTGAGAAGCATAATTGCATGGGCTACTATGAACAATTGGAAATTGTATCAAATGGATGTTAAGAATGCATTTTTAAATGGTAAATTGCATGAGGAAGTCTATATGCAGGAACCTGAAGTTTATGTGCATCCAAAGTATCCGGACTATGTATGCAAGTTAAAGAAAGCACTTTATGGTTTGAAACAAGCTCCAAGAGCATGGTGTGAACGATTCACTAAGAAGTTTTTGGATCTGAAATTTATGCAATCGAAGGCTGATTATTCACTATTTGTATGGAATCAAGGAAGTGAAAGGATTCTATTAGTGATCTATGTCGATGATTTGATCATTACTGGCAGCGATGAGAAGAGGATTGATGAATTGAAAAGGCAACTAAAATCTGAATTTTTGATGTCGGATTTGGGAGAGCTAAAATACTTTTTAGGGATTGAAGTAATTTCAATGAAAGAAGGAATTTGGATGATACAACGCAATTATATGTTGTAAATGCTTTACAGATTTGGTATGAGTGCTTTCAAACCTATTGATACGCCACTTGATGCTAATGCTTAGCTTATGGATGATGGGAAGTACTTGCATGACTCCAATGTGTATAGGAAAATGGTTGGAAGTTTGATTTATGTAACAAAGACAAGACCACATTTGAGTTTTGCAGTTGGTTTGGTGAGTCAGTTTATGCATAAACCATGTAGAGTGCATTTGGATGCAGTGCCACACATATTGCGATATGTGAAAGGAACATGTAATTTTGGCTTGTTTTATGAGAGAAAAGTTCAGCCTTGTATATATGCATACACAGATGCAGATTGGGCACAGAATGTCATGGATCGAAGGTCAACTAGTGGTTTTTCATTCTCACTTGGAAGTGCAACCATTTCATGGAGTAGCAAGAAATAACCAACTATCGCCTTGTCAAGTACCGAAGCTGAATATAGAGGCATTACACAAGCCGTTTGTGAAGCAACATGGACTAAGTGCCTACTTGAAGACATGGGAGTCTACATCGCCGGAAAGCTGGTCATCTATTGTGACAATGTGAGCAGCATTATGGTATCAAAGAATCCAGTTTATCATGCGAGATCAAAGCACATCGAAGTTCATTATCACTTTGTTCGTGAGAAGGTCATCGAAGGAGAAGTGGAGCTGATCCACATCAGCAGTGGAGAACAAGTGGCAGATATACTCACCAAAGCTCTTCCAAAAGAAAAGTTCATCTACTTCAGAGAAGCTTTAGGAGTTAGAAAGCTTTAGTTATATCTAGATTTCATTTCATGTTATTTCATCTTGTATGAACATATGTATTTCTTTCATTTTGTATTCAAGCTCACTCTAAGCTTGAGGGGGAGATTTGATGACGTGGCATTAAATAGTGTAACTCATATTTTTAAGGTAATGAAACGTGCGTAGTCTATGGCTAACCGCGTGGCTTATCTGAATACCGCTCTCTCTATCTCTCTCTCTCTATCTCTCTCATCTGTGTGTGTCCCGAAGGGGTTCAATGGAGCCACCATAGCTGCGCAGCCCCAAGACTTCTACATTCTCCCTACTGACACATGCATAATCTGCACGACTTCAGTGCAAGGTGATCCTAATGTGGAAAACTTGCATGCAAGCAGGGATTTTCCAAAAATCTATGTCCACCACTCTCCAATCTGTTGGGGCATACGGATGAGCATCAAGAAGGGGGCCTTCCCTCAATTGTAACAAGATGCGAAGTTTCACCACAAATGCATGGTGAAACAAAGGTTTAAGATAAAGCATGGCACCACTTCATGTAGAAGCAGCGTGGCACATATGTAAAACATGGCCATCATGAAATAGATAACGACAGATTTCGGTAGCTCTCTTTGTGATTGCGAGTTGAATCCTTGTTCAAAGAAGATAGAGTGCCACACATTCTATGGCTTGTAAATCCGGAATATATACGAAGATTGTTACAAAGCAAAAGAAGTATGAATGGAATTCTTACATATACTTGATTTCTAATGAACTGAATTACAAAGATTTATGCTGAATAATGTGATGCTGATTTATCATCCATTTCTTACAATACGTTTTGTGAATATTTATCCTTATCGCCACAAAATACGTTTAAGTGTCTATGGAAAGAATTTTATTTACACATTGTCTTATATCATAGCATATGTAAATACATACATACATACATATGTGGATGATTGGGAATTTGGTTATCTTTTGGGTAAAGCCTATCTCAACAGCATTGTCTATGCATAAATATTTATGCAAAAGAGCATGTAGAGTAATGTTGTTTCAAAAATCATGTATGTAATTGTTTACCAAATATATAAAATTTAGGCATAGTTTTTTTTGTGCCCACTACATGCAAAAACTTGCACATTAAAAAATTATAGAGTAAAAGTGTTTATTATCTATTAGACCTTTGGCATTGTCTATCTTCATTGGCATTTCTAGCATGCTCTTTATTCATCATAGGAAGGAAAATAATCAAAAAATTTAGAGGATCTTGAATCAAATAAAGATGAAAAGTATTTTCTAGTGTTCCTATCATGTGTTTTCCTTCTTATAGGTTTAGATTTTACCATGTGCATTACGAGATCTATTAGAATCAATTTTTTCATAAGATCAATTTGGGACATGAGGTTTCATCTACATGCAAGGACAAACTCTGTGAACGCATTAGAAGCTTATATTGAAGGATGATTACTCTCGAAGATAATGACAACCAAACTTTCTTACTAGGAGATCCACATGTAGGCTTTTAAATTCATGCAAAGACACATCCAACATCCACAAAGAAAACACAACAGGCATGTGGACCCACTACAACATATGAGGGGCAAACCGATGCTCCCTATACCGAGAATCATGCTCGGCGTCGGTATAAATGTTAGAAAAATGAAATTAAGCATACCCATGGTCACATGATCGTCGGTATGGCTATTTAAAATGGGATGTTTTGTGCCCACTAGTATGCACATCGGTAAAAGCGTCGATATAGGTATTGGTATAAGTGTCAGTATGAGCGTCGGTAATTTACTAGAAATTATCGATGCTCATACTGAGGGCTATACTGATGCCTATAGCGAGGCCGTGTGTTAAACATACTGGGAACCCAAGAGCAAAAATCAACATTTTGCACGTGCTTTACATTGATTACTGCTTGCTCGTGTTGAACTTGCATGCACATCGGTATAAGGGTTAGTATAGGCATTGGTATAAGTGTTAGTATGAGCGTCAATAAGTTACTAGAAATTATCGATGCTTATACTAACAGCTATACTCACACATATACTGACGCCTATATCGAGGGCGTGTTCTAAACATACTGGGAACTTGAGAGTAAAATTCAACATTTTGTATGTGTTTTACATTGAGTACTACTTGCTCATGTCAAAATTGCATGCGCAAACCCAATTGTGACATGCCTTGTCTTGTTCACACACACACACAGATCTCTCTCTCTCTACACACACACACACTCTCTCTAGATCGTGCATCTTGTTAAGTGGTGTGCATACTCTTACCCTTTGTCTTTCTCTATGCTTTATGTTTTATAATTCTTCTTCTCTATGATTTTGTAGAAGTTTTTTGGTGTTGGTTCTTTGGAATTTGATGATAGACGACATACATTACACGTTGACTACAACAATCCAAAAGAGGGACATACCTGTAAGTGACTGCTTTATTCTCTATTGATAGAGAGAGATAGAGAGAGAGAAAGATAGAGAGAGATAAAGAGAGATGAAAGAGAGGAAGATAGAGAAAAAACTAAGGAGAAATGAAAGAGAGAAAGATAGAGAGAGAGATAAAGAGAGATGAAAAAGATAAAGATAGAGAGAGACATAAAGAGAGAGAGATATAGAAATACATACACACACACACATACACACATGCGTATACACACACACATATACACACATGCATACACATACATATGCATACATACATACACACATATACACACACATATACACACATGCATGCATACATACACACACATGTACACACATGCATACATACACACACATACATATATACACACATGCATACATACACACACACATATACACACATGCATACATATACATATGCATAAATATACATATGCATACATATACATATGCATACACACACACACACATATATATATATATATATATATATATATATATGCATACATATACATTTGCATACGTATACATATGCATACATACATACACACATATACACACATGCAAATTAAATATATGAAAATAGGATTAGGGTTTTTAGGTTGTTTACACATCCATACACATGCATACACACACACACATACACACATGCATAAATACATAGACACACATATACACACACATATACGCACATGCATACATACACAGACATATACACACATATATATGATTTCAGTATAGATAAATAAATGTTAAAATAGCTAGTGTTTTAATTAAATATATATAATTAAATATGTAAAATCAGGATTTTAAGGTTTTTTCACCTCAAATATATAAAAATAGGATTAGGGTTTTTAGGCTATTTACACATGCATACACATATACTCACACACACATAGACTACTTGATCAATTGTGGCTAAAAACAAATCAAAGGTGATCCATCATTATTCTACAAAAGCCAAGGTGAATCATATGTCTACTTATGTGTGTAGGAAATCAAAGAAAGGCTTGGGAAGGAGGTCAAGGTCTCATACTTTGGAGATCGAAGATATGCCTTAGGTATTGAAGTCATATATAAGGAAAATGGTATTTGGATTATGCAGAGAAAGTATACCTTGGATGTATTGAAGAAGTATGGACTCAAAGGATGCAAACCATTGAGAAACCCAATGGAAGTAAATGTAAAACTGACTTCAATGGAAGGTAATGAAGTTTAGGATCCACTCTTATGTAGATCAATAGTGGGCCCTTTGAAATATGTCACTATCACAAGGCCAGACCTACCATATAGAGTTGGTTTGCTATCTCAATTCATGCACACACCTAGGGCCTATTTTATTCAATGTTTTAGCTGAAGCCTTCTTGCATTCTTCGTCATTGTAAAAACATGGGATTCTTAGTAGGGGGATACGAAAAAAAGTTAAAAGTTGCATTAGCAGGATCTCACTTGATTGGTTAAAGTGGATGGACATTTGATAGAAAATTACACTATATGTTTTTTTGAAGGAATCCTTCTATCTATTGTATTATATGGAAAGAATAAACAATTGCATTACAAGGATCTCACTTGATTGTTCAAAGTGGATGATAATCTAAGAGGAAATTACACTATCATCTGCAGTAAATTTAACATGTATAGGTTCCATAAAGCAAACTAATGGCTTGTCAAAATTAAAAGAGATAGGAGAGACACTCGAAGAAAATGGTTCCATCTCAAATGATGAAGTTATCAACCAAATTGCCAAGTTCTTGATAAAAAAAAATATTGCAAAAGATGATGAATTTATGTGGGATGAAATTTTCTAAATCTCTCCATGAGTCAACATATGTAAAAGCATGATTAATGAGATCTAAAAATATGGTTGATGAAAATCAAAGGTGAGAATTTTTCAAGTTTGCTAAGGTAATACAAGAATAGGAAACCATGGAAGACGTGAACGAATGGGAGATATTCAACCACATAATATCTTCAACAGCATATGGTGAAACAAAGGGATAAAAAGCATATGGTGAAACATAGGAGTGTTTGGAACCTTATGAGAATCAAACCTGATACAAAAAAATGTTTCAAACGACTTTCCAATAAAAAACATTTGTATGCATAACCACAATCGAACGTATTGTGGGATAAAATTGCAACTTTACCATTTTGAGAAGTTGTTCCAACTAATGTGATGCAGTTTTATCACATGAAAACAAACTCGCTTCTAAGGGCTGACCATCCAAAAACAGGAATCCAAACCTCTTTCCAAACTGGGGAAGGCGCTAGTGCTAAATAGAGATCAAAACTTCAATGGTATATCTCTCCTTACATATCAAGCTCATTTGGAAAAATAGATTGGAATCACCATAGCAAAGTTGAAAACAAAAATATTTATAAATTATATGTGTGAATGCCCAAAAAACATGTCAAAGTATGACCACGCAGTGCTTGTAGAATAGTATGCCTAGTCAAGGAATGGTAGTAAGTGGAATGTATTGAGGCTTTCTCATGACGATCACCCTGCCTTTGTCACGATGTCATAAACGTGCCTTGAAAATGGGCATTCCCCTAAACAAACCTAGTGATGGTGTTGCTTTGGAAGCTTGTACTTCTTAGTGTAGAAGCAAAAATTGCATTACAAGGCTCTCACTTGATTGTTCAGAGTGGATGACAATCTAATAGGAAATTACACTCTATATTTCTTTCATGGAGTTTTTTAATCTATTCTATTATAGAATGCTTACAGCTTCAGTGACTAATAAGCAAGTAAGAGGTAGTGCAATATAAAAATTATGTGTGCATTTACATCCATGGAAGGTTATATCTATCCTTTTTCATCGATAGAGTAGAAAGAGATATGCATTTGCTGACTAATAAGCAAGTAAGAGATAGTGCAATATAAAAATTATGTGTGCATTTACATCCATGGAAGGTTATATCTATCCTTTTTCATCAATAGAGTAGCAAGAGATATGCATCTGCAATACATTTACCATGTATATGTTCCATAAAGAAAGCTAATGGCTTGTCAAAATTAAAAGCAATAGGAGAGACACTAAAAGAAAATGGTTCCATCTCAAATGATGAAGTTATCGACCAAATTGCCAAGTTCTTGATAAAAGAAAATATCACAAAAGATGATGAATTTATGTGGGATGAAATATATGTAAAAGCATGCTTAATGACATCTAAAAATATGCTGGATGAAAATCAAAGACGAGAATTTTTCAAGTTTGCTAAGGTAATACAAGAATAGGAAACCCTAGAAGTCGTGAATGAATGGGGGATATTCAATCACATAATATCTTCAAGAGCATATGGTGAAACAAAGGGATAAACAAGAGTGTTTGGAACCTTATGAGAATCAAAACTGACAAAAGAAAATGTTTCAAGCGACTTTCCAATAAAAAACGTTTGTATGCATAACCACAATCGAATGTATTGTGGGATAAAATTGGAACTTTACCATTTTGGGAAGTCGTTCTAATTAATCAGATGCAGTTTTATCACATGAAAACAAACTAACTTCTAAGGGCCGACCATTCGAAAACAGCGATCCAAACCTCTTTCCAAAGTGGGGAAGGCACTAGTGCTAAATAGAGAAAACTTCAATGGTATATCTCTCCTTACATATCAAGCTCATTTGGAAGAATACATTGGACTCACCATAGCAAGGTTGACAACAAAAATGTTTATAAATTATATGTGTGAATGCTCAAAAAACATGTCAAAGTATGACCACGCAGTGCTTGTAGAATAGTTTGCCCAGTCATGGAATGGTAGTAGGTGGAATGTATTCAGGCTTGCTCATGAAGATTGCCCTGCCTTTGTCACGATGTCATAAACTTGCCTTGAAAATGGGCTTTGGAAGCTTGTACTTCTTAGTGTAGAAGTTGTAGAATAGGATAAGCAACGAGATCATATAGGATTGACTATCAGGAGAAATACATATATATCCAAGGAAATGAGTTATATTAACGATTAAACAAGTGTGCAAAACTAATATACCATCACCACCGGGTACGTGGTAGGATATAATCCACCAAATTATTGCGACAGAGACATGATGATAAACGCGTAGCACTATGACTTATCGGACGTTCCGCTTCAGCAACATGATGATCTATCCACCCACCCAGAAGATCCATCGAATCAACGACAAATATTTAAGAGAAAACATATGTGTGTACTTCCAAACAACACGATTCTTACCGTTTCTAGGAATTCTACCATCTTGGACATGTAGAAAACATCAATGTAGTGGGCCATCTGTTAATCCGACAAAGTAGGAGATAAAATGAGTTTAGCGTAAACGCAGCCAATCATAAAATTTAGAGGGGAGTACAATTACCGACTTCTCTTCTTCATTGTAGGTATTTCCCCACACAGAATGACTGTAAACACAAGTTTCAACCATCCCACATTAGTCACTCCTACATCCATTAGTCACTCCTACAGAATAAATGGGTCGAAGGATGACAAGCAGAGGCAGAGAGAGAGAGAGAGAGAGAGATTGCTTAATGCCCAATATACAACTGCGATTCAAATTCGATAGGCAACTTAAGATGACCCACAGAATCTGTACACATTACGTACCGAAGGTTGTAAGCGGAAGAAAGGAGGCCGTAAGCCATGTAAAAGCTCAAGCAGGTGCAGAATGCGTTGTGAGCGAAAACAAGGTAGCGAAGGGCTGAGGGCTCTTGTCGTTGACATCTTCCTCGTTCTGCTTCTGCCTCCTTGCGCATGGAACCTTCGCGTCGAGCAGCACCCACACGTATAGCGCCTAGTCCTCCAACAACACAGAAAATGTAGAGAGCCAGCATACTGATAAGCGGGGTTGGACTATCCACTGCTGGCAGGCCCCTTGTAGGCAATGCCGCTGCATTCCTGAAGGGCACCCCCAGCAAAAATAACGCTCTGCGGACGGACCTCGCAACCACATTATCGAAAACCTCATATTTGTTTCTCAATGCGGTCAGGACTTCGTTGACGACGGATACTGCCATGACAAGAAATATTTCTCAATGCGGTCAGGACTTCGTTGACGACGGATACTGCCATGACAAAACTTCTGTAAGCAGCCCTTTCTATTCCGTGAGCCTCAAATTACTTCCCTAAGCCTCCGCAGGCTGTGATATACGGTCCTTGTACATTCTCCCGACCGACGCATGCATAATCTGCACGACTTCGGTGCAAGGCGATCCCAATGTGGAAGACTTTCATGCAAGCAGCGATTTTCCAAAAATCTATGCCTATCGCTCTCCAATCTGTTGGGGCATACGGATGAGCATTGAGAAGGGGGCCTTCCCTCAATTGTAACGAGATGCGAAGTTTCACCACAAATGCATGGTGAAACAAGGGTTTAAGCTAAAGCATAGCACCACTTCATGTAGAAGCAGCGTGGCACATATGTAAAACATGGCCATCATGAAGTAGATAACGGCACATTTCGGTAGCGCTCTTTGTGATTGCGACTTGAATCCTCGTTGAAAGAAGATAAAGTGCCACACATTCTAGGGCTTGTAAGTCCGCAGAGAAAGAGGGAATAGATACGAAGATTGTTACAAAGCAAAAGAAGAATGAATGGAATTCTTACATATACTTGATTTCTATTGAACTGATTTACAAAGATTTATGCTGAGTAATGTGATGCTGACTTATTATCCATTTCTTACAATACGTTTTGTGAATATTTATCCTTATCGCCACAAAATACGTTTAAGTGTCTATGGAAGGAATTTTATCTACACATTGTCTTATATCATAGCATATTTAAATACATACATACATACATATGTGGATGATTGGGAATTTGGTTATCTTTTGGGTAAAGCCTATCTCAACAGCATTGACTATGCATGAATATCTATGCAAAAGAGCATGTAGAGTAATGTTGTTTCAAAAATCCTGTATGTAAATGTTTACCAAATATATAAAATTTAGGCATAGTTTTTTTTGTGCCCACTACATGCAAAAACTTGCACATGAAAAAATTATAGAGTAAAAGTGTTTATTATCTAATTAGACCTTTGGCATTGTCTGTCTTCATTGGCATTTCTAGCATACTCTTTATTCATCATAGGAAGCAAATCATCTTGAATCAAATAAAGATCAAAAGTATTTTCTAGTGTTCCTATCATGTGTTTTTGTTCTTATAGGTTTAGGTTTTACCATGTGCATTTACGAGATCTATTAGAATCAATTTTTTCATAAGATCAATTTGGGACATGAGGTTTCATCTACATTGGAGGACAAACTCTGTGAATCCATTAGAAGCTTATATTGAAGGATGCTTACTCTTGAAGATAATGACAACCAAATTTTCTTACTAGGAGATCCACACGTAGGCTTTTGAATTCATCCAAAGACATATCCCACATCAACAAAGAGGACACAACTGGCATGTGGACCCACTACAACATATGAGGGGCATACTGATGCTCCCTATACCGACGATCATGCTTGGTGTCGATATAAATGTTAGAAAAATGTAATTAAGCATTCCGACCATCACTTGATCGTCAGTATGGCTGTTTAAAATGGGATGTTTTGTGACCACTAGTATGCACATTGGTATAAGCGTCGGTATAGGTGTTGGTATAAGTGTTAGTATGGAGCGTTGGTCATTTACTAGAAATTATCGATGCTCATACTGACGGCTATACCGATGCCTATATCGAGGCCGTGTCTTAAACATACCGGGAACCCAAGAGCCAAGATCAACATTTTGCACGTGCTTTACATTGAGTACTGCTTGCTCGTGTTGAACTTGCATGCACATCGGTATAAGCGTCAGTATAGGCATTGGTATAAGTGTCAGTATGACCGTCGATAAGTTACAAGAAATTATCGATACTTATACAGACAGCTATACTGACGCCTATACCGATGCCTATATTGAGGCCGTGTTTTAAACATATTGGGAACTTGAGAGCAAAAATCAACATTTTGTATGTGTCTTACATTGAGTACTACTTGCTCGTGTCAAACTTGCATGCACAAACCCAATTGTGACCTGCCTTGTCTTCTGCACACACACACACACAGATCTCTCTCTCTACACACAAACACTCTCTCTAGATCGTGCATCTTGTTAAGTGTTGTGCATACTCTTACCCTTTGTCTTTCTCTGTGCTTTATGTCTTATAATTTTTCTTCTCTTTGATTTTGTAGAAGTTTTTTGGTGTTGGTTCTTTGGAATTTCATGATATAGGACATACATTACACTTTGACGACAACAATCCAGAAGAGGGACATACCTATAAGTGATTGCTTTATTCTTTATTGATAGAGAGAGATAGAGAGAGATAGAGAGACAAAGAGAGAGAGAAAGATAAAGAGAGATGAAAGAGAGGTAGATAGAGAAAGAACTAAGGAGAAATGAAAGAGAGAAAGATAGAGAGAGATATAAAGAGAGATGAAAAAGAGAAAGATAGAGAGAGACATAAAGAGAGAGAGAGAGAGATGAAAGAGAGGTAGATAGAGAAAGAACTAAGGAGAAATGAAAGAGAGAAAGATAGAGAGAGATATAAAGAGAGATGAAAAAGAGAAAGATAGAGAGAGACATAAAGAGAGAGAGATATAGAAATACATACACACACACATACACACATGCGTATACACACACACATATACACACATGCATACACATACATATGCATACATACATACACACATATACACACACATATACACACATGTATGCATACATACACACAAATGTACACACATGCATACATACACACACACATGTACACACATGCATACATACAGACACACATATACACACATGCATACATACACACACATACACACACACATACATATACACACATGCATACATACCCACACATACACATATATACACATGCATACATACACACACACATGCATACATATACATATGCATACACATATATATATATATATATATATATATATATATATATATATATATATATATATATATATATATATATATATATATATATATATATATATATATATATATATATATATATATATATATATATATGCATACATATACATTTGCATACATATACATATGCATACATACATACACACATATACACACATGCAAATTAAATATATAAAAATAGGATTAGGGTTTTTAGGTTGTTTACACATCCATACACATGCATACACACACACAGACATATACACACATGCATAATTACATAGACACACATATACACACACACATATACACACATGCATACATACACATACACATATACACACACATATACGATTTAAGTATAGGTAAATAAATGTGAAAATAGCTAGTGTTCTAATTAAATATATATAATTAAATATGTAAAATTAAGATTATAAGGTTTTTTCACCTCAAATATATAAAAATAGGATTAGGGTTTTTAGGCCATTTACACATGCATAGACATATACTCACACACACACACATACATATATATATATATATATATATATATATATATATATATATATATATATATATATAACACATATATATATAAGCACACATATACACATACACATATATATACACCTGCATACACACATATAGATGTTTTATGTCTAGGCATTTATGATTAGGGTTCTATGGTTTTTACCCATGCATAACATATATACACACATACACATATTATACATGCACATATATATATATATATATATATATATATATATATATATATATATATATATATATATATATATATATATATATATATATATATATATATATATGCATACACACATATACATGTTTTAGGTCTAGGTCTTTATGATTAGGGTTTTAGGCTCTTTACACATGCATAACATATATACGCACATACACATGTAATACATATACATATATACATGTATATACACATGCATACACAAAGATACATATTTTAGGACCAGGTCTTTAGGATTAGGGTTTTAGGGTTTTACATACATATAATTCAATTAAATTTTCATAAGGAAAATATAAAGAAAAACTAAAAAAAAGTGGGAATTAAATTAATATATATACATATATATACACACATATACACATAAACATATGCATACAAACATATACATGTTTTAGGTCTAGGTCTTTACGATTAGGGTTTTAGGGTTTTTACACATGCATAACATATATACACACGGACACATACAATATGAATTATATGACCATTTTGTATCTACTCTGATCAGATGTTCATGAGTAAATATAATTATTGAGGTAGTCATATTTTGTTTTCTTCAATGATCAATTGTTGTAAATGTGGTTTCAAATCTTCATGGTACTCACTCCCTTCAAAATGTGCATCTCACCATGGGTCATGATGATATGTTTTTGTAGAATATTTGATAATCCAAGATTTGATTTAACATAAATGTGTTGAAGTTAGAGGTCTAGGGAATTACACAAACAACACAAGGAGGTAGAAGAAGCTTGGTGCACAACACAATAGAGAATGCATCAGCAAGTGAATGTACAAAGATAAGTAACCAAGATATGCTTGTGACCTAAAGTCTTTGTGCTCATCTCATTGGTTGTAGGTACTAGAATTGGGCTTATAGATAATAAACTTTGGGGTTTTGGCATCTTCTAGAAGAAAAGGCAATGTCAGATTTCAATCAGTTCTTGATTTGATTTAAAAGAGAAAAGTCAAATTTTAGTCTGAAAATTCATGAGAAAAATGACAAATGTTTGGGATGAAAAGAAAATTCATATATTGATTGAAAAATTCATGAGAATGCAATAAGTAATAAAAGTTAATGAAAGTTTTAGAGAAATGTTCGAGAAAAGTGAAATTTTTAACATCATCAATCCTGTGAAACAAGTCAAAAAATTCAAATAGTGATGATCTCTTTGCTTAATATACGTTTACACTTTTCATTAATTCATCTGGTTATTTGTGTCCGTTTGTATGTTCTACCCTCTCTAGGAATGAAAATAGGTTGTAGAGATGATTACTTGGGATTATGGCATAGTTCAGATGTATTAGTTATATCAAAAGTTCCATCGCAATTCAAAATTTTACAAAAAACAGAGAAATGTGTAAATAAGAAAAATTAAAATAAAACATTTGAGAAAAGGTAAGAAAACTTGATACCATCGAGTTCAAGTCATCAGAATCCGAACCTAAGTGTATGTATATTCATCATTGATCATGTGATCATTTTCTATCGTAGTGAACTCTTCTCCATTTCATCGTCTTTATGAGTCAAAATCAAGCATATGGATTAGTAGTGATTTTGATATCTTTTCACCTTTGGGACAACACTACTATTGTCAAAAGTTTGAAAATCCGCTAGAGGGTTAATTAAAATCAATCATTATGAGGTCTCTTTTTTATCGGTCTTGTTTCATGTATTGGAAGATTATGCTAAGACACACGAGGATGTATCATGGTCTTGGTCATCTCATCAAAGTTGTTGGTGTATTAGATTTTTCACTAAATATCTCTTTAGATCAAGTTATGCGTGATAGAATGAATGGAAAATGGGAGTTTCATCATAATAAACCAGAGTATAAAGTTATAGAAAGGGACTATTGATCTAGAAAATGAAATTATTGGATGAATTATGATTAATGTTTCAATCACTTAAGATTATGAGAAAAATACTAGTATGATACACAATGATAACAATCCCCCAAATGATAAGGGTAAGAATGGAAGATAGGACAAAAGTCAGTTGCTTCTTTGCCATCCATGAGAGGAGCTCGCCTAGAATCACTGCATATCCACTTGTACTGCTCCTATCTTCTTTGATCCAGCCCAATCAACATTTGTGTATGCTTTCACTTGCAATTCATCTTCAAAAGGATAGAATGAGACCTTCAATTAAAGTACGCTTGGGATTTTTGAGTACTCTTTTAGGTGCAAGTAAATGAGGAACCCTAGTTGTGTGCATGAATTAAGATAGCTCACCAACACTACATGGTAGGTCAGGCCCTATGATGGTGACATAGTTGAAAGGGCCCACTATTGATCTACATAAGAGTGGATCTTGAACTTCCATTGAAGTCCATTTCACATTTTCTTCCATTGGGTTGTTCAATGGTTTGCATCTTGTGAGTCCATATGTCTTCAATACATCCAAGATTTACTTTCTCTGCATAAGATAGATGCCATTATCCTTATATATAACTTCAATACCTAGGGGATATCTTAGATCTCCAAAGTCTGAGATCTTGAACTCCTTCCCAAGCCTTTCTTTGATGTCCTTGATGCTTTCTCCATGACCACTTGTAATGATAAAGTCATCTACCTAGACACATAAGTAGACATATGCTTCACCTTCCCTTTTGTAGGATACTGATGGATCTTCTTTGATTTGTTTGTATCCACGATTGATCAAGTAGCCTACAATCCTTTGATTCCATGCCCTTGGGGCTTGCTTGAGCATATATAGTGCCTTCTTAAATCCTATTAACATAATCATATTTGGTTTTATCTTCAAACCCTGATGGTTGGTCCATGCATACTACCTCCTTTAGCTCTCCATTTAGATAATCATTTTTCACATCAAGTTGATACATCTGCCAATACTTGTTGGCCTCAATTGAAATAGTTTCATTCATGGTAGTCATCTTAGCCACAAGGCTAAAGGTTTCTTTAGTCATCTTATCCTCATCACTACAAAATACATGTAAGTGTCTATGGAAAAAATGTTATTTACACATTGTCTTATATCATAGCATATGTAAATACATACATACATATGTGGATGATTGGGAATTTGGTTATCTTTTGGGTAAATCCTATTTCATTGACATTGACTATGCATGAATATCTATACAAAAGAGCATGTAGAGTAATGTTTTGTATCAAAAATCCTATATGTGATTGTTTACCAAATATATAAAATTTAGGCATAGGTTTTCTTTTGCCCACTACATGCAAAAACTTGCAAATGAACGATCATATGTGAATATTAGTAACAATCAATTACAACCACTATGTCCATGAAGCAACAAATTGCAATTAAGATGGAACGATCTATTGTAGTTTTGAGAAAGTATTAATAACGTAAAGAGTTTAAAAATGTTATATCAAGAAAGACTTCGAGAACTACCCATTAAAAATTATAGAGTAAAAGTGGTTATTATCTAATCAAACCTTTGGCATTGTCTATCCTCATTGGCATTTGTAGAAGACTCTATATTCATCATGGGAAGGAAATCATCAAAAAATTTAGAGGATCTTGAATCAAATAAAGACCAAAAGTATTTTCTAGTGTCCCTTTCATGTGTTTCCGTTCTTATAGGTTTAGATTTCACAATGTGCATTTATAGATCTACTAGGATCAATTTGAGACATGATGTTTCATCTACATGCAAGGACAAACTTTGTGAATCCATTAGAAGCTTATATTGAAGGATGCTTACTATTGAAGATAATGACAACCAAATTTTCTGAACCTATATGTATTGTGTTGTATAATTCATGGTTGCCTAAGGCTAAATATATACATTCGAAATGTTAGAATATGATGTATATTAGCCTTGGTTTAGCCCTTGATTTACCCTTGGCAAATTCTTTAACCTTCGAGTTGAGCCCTTGGTTTAAACCCTTTGGATATTTATCATATGTTGCACAAGAGATGAGAATCCTCATTTGATTTAGAAATCATTTGATAGACTTTGGGAAATTAGAAGACAACTAAAGACCGTTGGGAAAGGGTCCACATGAAGGACACTTGGCTAGAAACTTGGACAAGCACAAGGGCATGCAACCTCTTGGCCTAGAGGTATATTATGGGCATTCCCCTAAAGATTTGTATGCATACCAACAATTGAATGGATTGCAAAATCTTGAAAAGCATAGGCAAAGATTTGCCATAACTGTCTTTTCTTGAAAAACCAAATGGACCTTAGGCATTTTTTTGAAAGAAACATAGCAAACTTAAGATGAAAAATGATGATTTTGAATGCAAAATCTCTTGGTTTTGACATTAACCGGCGTTGGAATTGTTATCCAATGATTCAATTCAATAATTCAAGTTAAATTTTTCTCAAGAATGATGAGGCAAAAGAATTGAATCTAAGATATCAACGCTTGAATTTGATAAACATCATTCTCTTGTCCATGTTGTGCACCTTACTTCTACATATCTTTTCCTCATGCACTTTAAATAAATCTACACGATGATGATCTTCAAATAGTCGAATTGATCTTTAACGAGTATGCGTCACATTATATTGGAACTTCTCTCTTTGAGGACTTCAATAAGATGGAAATTATTTCTCATGAATTATATGAGCATTTTGTATCTACTCTAATAAAATGTTAATGGATAAATATAGTTATTAAGGTAGTCATATTTTGTTTTATTCAATGATCATTTGTTGTAAATGGGGTTCCAAATCTTCATGGTACTCACTCCCTTCACAATGTGCATCTCACCATGGGTCATGATGATATGTTTTTGTAGAATATTTGATAATCCAAGCTTTCATTTAACATAAATGTGTTGAAGTTAGAGGTCTACAAAAGCACACAAACAACACAAGGAGGTAGAGGAAGCTTGGTGCACAACATAATAGAGAATGCATCAGCAAGTGAATGTACAAAGATAAGTAACTGGTTAGCTTATGGAGATATATAAAATCCGAGGCAAAAAAAACCTTTTTAAGACCTAAAAATTTTCATAGATGGATCTTATATGTGTTCACACAGATCATTACCAAATTATATCAACAAATCCTCCTTGGGACTGATGTAGTGAACAAGGAGCTATCACTCATGTATAAAGAAGTGCCAAGCTATGTGGAAAGAGATAAATCCATAAAATGAAGTAAGGCCAAAGCTTTGCAAAAAGTTTCAAACTTCTTCTTAGGTAGAGCCTTTTTGAAAAGGTATGGAACATTGTCTTGTGTGGGCATATAACCCAAACGTATCTCTCTAGTAGAGAATCTTTCCTTGACGTAATGATAGTGCACTCCAATGTGCTTTGTGTGAGCACGGAACATAGGGTTCCTCACAACTACCAATGTGCTCTGACTATCAGTGAAGATGGTCATGGGACAAGAGTGACGAACACCCAAATTAGTCAAAAGGCATATGGGCCACACGCATTCAATAGTGGCCATGGAAGTTGCCCTATACTCAACCTCACAACTAGAAGTGTCCACAATTGGTTGCTTCTAGCTCAAGCAAGATATGCATGAGCTATAGAGCATGAAGAAAAAGCCACTAGTGGACACACAAGTGTCATAGCAACTAGCCTAGTTTGACTCAGAAATAGCATGTAAATCTAACGATAATGATGCCCCCTTGGGATAAAACAATGCAAGTACCTCGGTACCACTCAAGTAGTGAAAGATGTGCTTAACTTTCTGTCAATGCTTGACACTTGGGCAATGCATCATTGAGATTTTGTTTTGGATTAATCAGCAATCATTTTTTAGTTAGTGTTAATTGAAGTTACATTCAGTCTAGGAAGTGCGATTGTCATTATACCCTTCGAATCAATCACACTATTGGATTACTAATTGTTTTTATTTTAAGACAAAAGGAAGCCCTACTAGTAAGAGAAATACATAGCTAACCTTAGGATAAAGTGAGTAACAACAAAGATCTAGTGTGTGATTACTTGGGTTTTGTGTCTTTTCGTATTTTGGTATACTCTTCAATCTTTTGTGATTTTAATCTTCTAACCATTCTAAGTCATTAAGATCTTGTGATTTTCTCATCCTTGTTCTCTTCATTTACAAAGCATCTCTTTTTATAGGCATGTTACAGGGTTTACTTCCCTAAGGAGAACCTCCCCTGAGTAGAAGGCTTCTTGGAAATAGTGACTACTCCTCTTCTTAGAAGAGGTCCTAGGTATCACTTCTTGGCACACTCGATGGGACCTTAAATGCTATGTGCGAGGCATCTCTCTATTTCTCAGCCCTCTTACTTGATAGTTAATAGAAGTCAAGCACATAAAGTTATATTTCGTAGATGCTAGAGTTTTTACTCGCATATGGGACAATACCTATGAGCTACAAGAAGTGACTGGCCTACTTTTCATGAAAAGAGATCCAAAAGCAATGCACTTGAACCATTAAAAATTAATCATATATCATACTTCGTTTAGAAACCCAAAAGAGTCAAACACTAGGTTCATTTGTGACTAATTTTCTTCAAATTGTTTTATGAAAATAAAGGTTTTGGCCCATTGTGGAAGACATAAAGGAAGCATGGACTTCAAACAAAGTGGCTTCTCTGCTTTCAAATTCAATGGAGATTAATGAGTTTTCAAAGTTCCAAAGTAGGTATAAAAGCGCAATGAAGAATATGGGAGAGTCACAATGGTCCAAGCCTCCAAGCATCAAAATCAAGTATCCAAATTTAATCAAAGGATGTATGTAGTTATGATGGAGGTAATTTTGTATTGAATATAAAGTCAAGAGCATAAAAGTTTAGTGGTACATTGAGGTTATGTGACTAAATAACCATTGAATTTTATGCTTTTTATATGTTGGCTTAACTCGAAAGCCAATAGATCTTAACATAAGATACAAGAATCTTAAGCTTAAGAATCCACACTATGGATTCTCAAGATCCATAAAACCCCATATGATTAGAAAGGCCAAAGACTTAAGCAAGAAGCCAACCAATGTCTCTCTTCTTAGTAGCCCTAAAGAAGTGGTAAGAAGAATGTGAATTGAAAGATATCCAAAAGAGAAACTAAAGCCTAGGTGAGACCCTACACACAGTGATGTGATAACCTTTCATAATCATGAAAGATGTCATGAGGTCGAAAGGACCTGAGAACATCGAGTTGATCATTGAGGACAATATTCAACAAATGGAGGAAGAAATTATTATAAAGGGTTAAGCCATGTCATCCTTTTGAAGAAACTTATTTCTTCTTCAATAAGATGCTCCCGTTTGGAGAAAAACGTGGATCCATTTCAAGCTTCAAAAGATATTTTATTTAGGAATAAGCATGTTGTAACTCATTAATGCATATCTAGAGAAGAGGAGAATTTAGGACTTGAGAGATCCTCTAAATACCACTACCCGAGAATATTTCATATGAGCAAGCAATAATTTTCCAAAATGGTTTGGCTAAGTTGATGATGGGAACATGACTATTTCTTTGGAAATAGATGCCTACCTATGTCAATAGATAATATATAGTGTGCAATTGCTAGTTCTATTATCAAATGACTTAGAATAGATACTTTCGATTTCACTTGACCAAAGGAATAGATCACTGAAGACTCAATCTTTATTATAGGAAAAGTTTTAAGAAGTATAAATTAAGACTTGGTAAGGATATAATTTCAAAATATTTTAATGCTACCTGGATAGAGTAAGATGAAGAAATTTTTCCTTACAAACAATCCACGAGTAAGAGCTAACATTGTTTGCACTAAAGCGACTCTATAAATAGGATAGCATGGGATATCGAGGTCAACACTGTCACTAAAGTGGATTTAGTGGTATGGGATGACAAACTTAAGGATAATGTAAGCTTGAACGAAATGATTTTTTATGACTTGCTCAGTTAGTTTGGAAGAAAAGAGGATTGAGTGTAAGTAAAAGCCAAATTTGGTTTATACTTAGGAAAATTAATGAGCATCAATTTCTTAGAAGGTTATAATTTTTGAGAAGTAAAAATTATAAAGGGGGAAGAAACATATCATTGATACAATCCTTCAAAACAATAGATACATTCCTTGCCTCTTCTATGAAAGTTAAGGAGCATGTTTGACATCAAATGCCTGGTGTTTGAGATTGAGACATTAAAAACCAAAGTAGGAAGTGGACATGCATCGATTGAATGCATGAACTAAATCAAAAGATACTACTAGTTAAAGACTTGAACCATATCCATACTAAGGTACTTGAGAATGGCTAAGATGGATTAGGAAAGTAAGAATGATAACTTGCTTAAGTCAAAGGGATGACATATAGTTGTTAATCCCTAGAAAAGATTCTGAGAACATCAATAGGATATTAAAGACTTATGAAAGATGAAAACTCATGAAGGTATGAGTTAAAGATCCCAAGAAAATCCAATGGGTAACTACTTACGATGAAGAAGGGTTCTAAAGTAGCAAGGAATTGTTCTTACCTGAAATTAACTTTTCTAATGGAATCAAGAAAAGCAAAATGACCTAGAAAGGTCAAGATAACCAAACCTTTTATGGTTTGATAAATCATTATAAGGAAAGATGAACTAAGGATCAAAGAAATCTTTGATTCGCATGAGAATTAGACACATTAGTGTTTGCTCTCATAATGTGAAGGAAATACAAGATGGAATTTTGGATAATACAAAATGATCAAAGAGCATTAAGAGCAAAACCAATATGGAAAGATAAAGGTTTTACTTATATGGACTAGAGAAACGACTCACTAATATGGAATACTGGGAACTCACTCCCATTGAGAATTTTCTCTAATAGATACTAAGGAAAGAGACTCCATATCCAATAGAAAACATTGGGATAATCCTTAAAGATAACACCACTTAGATTAAGGTCTTAGGTTCATTAGGAGGTGTAGAGATGAATCTCAGACCAATTCAATAAGTTTTCTTGTATTTACAAGAGGTAAATAGATTTTGATTATGCATATCCTCTTCAAGAGATGCATTCTTTTCAATAGGATGCATAGCCAACTTTAGACTATGTAGTACATGTGGAAAAAGTGAGACTAAAAACTTTAGGGGGTTTTTTAATTAAACTGATAGAATGATCTATAAGATCATCATTTGTTGAATTTCTTGAGGATGAGAACAAGTGAATCAACAATATTCACTAAGTTCATAGAAGGTTCTAGGATATGATGCCCAAAGAGTGATATCTTTTCTTGCAAATAATTAGAACTAAAATCATAGGAGAGTTGAATCATTTAACTCCTTTCAATAAATAGGGAATCTGGAAAGAGGGTTCCTTGACTAAGGAAAGGTACCTTGATGGCTTGGTAGGTATTTTGTTGAAAATTAAGCTCAAAAAATAAGAGCGTATGAAGCCTTAAATGGATGACACTTGGAGCAGTATAAAGCAAGGAACAGGCACAAATACTCCCTCAAATTTGAATAATCCGCTCATATTCCTCAAATCAATCACCTATCTAACTTAGGTGTGATAAAGCCTTCATTCTAGGAAAAGAGATCCCTATCATTTAGGGAATTTGGATCCATTTCTTTTCATCTTTGGTTTATTAGAAGCCTATTATTGTCTCCTAAATGTGGCTTGAAGTGCAAGTCTAGACCTCTGCATATTGAAATCAATTCTAGAATGAATAGTGGTCTTTGTGTGCATGGCTAGTGAAGGAAATAAGTAGTCTCTCTTGTGTCCATTGGTTCTATAAGTAGGAAAAAATATTTAAATGGGATAACATGCATTTAGAAGGTCTCATAATGTAGTTTGTGTGTACAAAAGCTCTTAGGTTCATTCTCAAGGATATCAAAGAATCATGTCTTTTAGTGAATAGAGGTTTCTAAAAATATACATGTGAGGCCATTTATGCTTCAAGCTACATAGGGAAATTCTTTATTCTCCCATCAATGGTATCATATCATTTCAATACATAGAACATAGAATTTAAACTTCACTTCAACCTAGAGAGATTATATTCCACTTCAACAAAAGCGAGAAAGCTTTATTTAAGAATGAACTCAATAATTGAGAAAGAAACTTAGAAGTTATATCAATGAATACATTATGGAGATAAAAAAAGTAATTGATTCATTGGGATCCATAGGTTTTCACATAGATGATGCTGACATAGTTGCATACACATTGAATCGAATTAGGGATGATGAGACATGGAAGAATTTCTCCACTTCTATCTATGTTAGAGATAATCTTCCCGACTTTGAGCAACTAAGGGCCATGATGGTCATTGAGGATATGATCATTTAAGGCTAAAGGCAAAGTGCAATGAAACCTAAACATTTTATGGAAGTAAAGGAACAGGTAGAGTACAAAATCAAGGCAAACATAGAGGAAGGAAAGGAAGAAGATCAAATGGCGATTCTAATCAAGGCCAAGGAAGCAAGGTCTCTTCATCAAGAGGAAGAGGCAAGATCAAAGGGATGAGGAAGGTACAATCAGACTCGAGGAAATAATGACTCAAAAGAATGCTTCATATATGGCAAGTATGGCCACTATGCAAGGGATCGCTATCAACGGGACCAAAGTGATTCATCATACAAAAGAAAAAAGGTAATTATGCATCTCCTTCAAATGAGAATGAAACTATTTTAGCTATATGTAAGAGTTAACATTGTTTACAATGATACGGGATGCTAAGTTTAAGGATAATGGGAGCTTGAACTCCATGATATTTGATTGCTTCCTCAGTTAACTTGAAAGAAAATAGGATTGAGTGTAATGGCAAGAGGCTAAGCGCAAGGAGATCAAGGATTTGGAAGAAAAACACACTTGGATATTCGTGCCAAAGAAGAAGGGTATGAAAGTCATTGGAAACAAGTGGGTATATAAGGTAAAGCAAAATTCAAATTGTCGCATGGTTAGGTATAAATCTAGGCTTGTAGCTAAAGGCTTTGCCCATATATATGGAGTGGGTTATGAAGAAACAATTAGCCTTGTGGCTAAGATGACTACCATCAAAATAATTCTTGCAATTGAATACAAAAAGTAATCGATGATGTATCGACTTGATGTGAAAAACACTTTTCTAAATGGAGAGTTCAAGGAGGTAGTATACATGGACCAACCATCACGATTTGAATATAAAACCATGTATGATTATGTTTGTATATTTTAAGAAGGTAGCGTATGGTCTCAAGCAAACTCCAAAGTCATGGAATCAAAGGATTGTAGTCTACTTGATCACTTGTGGTTACAAACAAATCAAAGGTGATCCATCATTATACTACAAAAGGGAAGTTGAAGCATATGTCTACTTATGTGTGTAGGTAGATGACTTGATTTTTATAGATGGCCATGAAGAAAGCATCAAGGAAATCAAAGAAAGGCTTGGGAAGGAGGTCAAGATCTTAGACTTTGGAGATCTAAGATATTCCTTAGGTATTGAAGGTATATATAAGGATAATGGTATCTGGCTTATGCAGAGAAAATAGAGCTTGGATGTATTGAAGAAGTATGGACTCAGAGGATGTAATCCATTGAGCAACCCAATGGAAGTTAATGTAAAATTGACTTTAATGGAAGGTAATGAAGTTTAGGATCCAGTCTTATATAGATCAGTAGTGGGCCCTTTGAAATATGTCACTATCATAAGGCCTGACCTACCATATAGAGTTGGTGTGCTATCTCAATTCATGAACACACCTAGGGCTCATTTACTTGCAGCTAAGGGAGTACTTAGATATCTCAAGGGTACGTTTGGAACATCACCAAATTAACTTTTTTATGTACGCTTTAGAGTTGACAAAATTAAAGTGTGGTGTAATTTTTGTTGGCCTTATTTCATTTTTGGGATTTCATGGTAGTGCTAAAAAAATCATGTATATCTAGTTCCTCTATAGAATAAGTATCTAACCACATTATCGTGATGCTCTTTCACTAACCAAAGAAAAAATCATTTTCTAAGCAAGGCTTGGGGTTGAGAAAACCTACTCATTCTTAAAGACAAAGGCCTATTTTGTTCAATGTTTTAGTTGAAGCCTTCTTACATCCTTCATCTTTCTAAAAACATGGGATTCTTAGTAGGGGGGATACAAAAAGAAGTTAAACTTGTGTTAGTAGGATGTCACTTGATTGTTTACAGTGGATGGACATTTGATAGAAAATTACACTATATGTTTTTTTGAAGGAGTCCTTCTATCTATTGTATTATATGCAAAGAAGCAAAAATTGCATTACAAGGTTCTCACTTGATTGTTCAGAGTGGATGAAAATCTTATAGGAAATTACACTCTATATTTCTTTCATGGAATTCTTCAATCTATTCTATTATAGAATGCTTCCAGCTTCAGTGACTAATAAGCAAGTAAGAGGTAGTGCAATATAAAAATTATGTGTGCATTTACATCCATGGAAGGTTATATCTTTTCATCGATAGAGTAGCAAGAGATATGCATCTGCTGACTAATAAGCAAGTAAGAGGTAGTGCAATATAAAAATTATGTTTGCATTTACATCCATGGAAGGTTATATCTATCCTTTTTCATCGATAGAGTAGCAAGAGATATGCATCTGCAATAAATTTAACATGTATATGTTCCATAAAGAAAGCTAATGGCTTGCCAAAATTAAAAGCAATAGGAGAGACACTGAAAGAAAATGGTTCCATCTCAAATGATGAAGTTATCGACCAAATTGCCAAGTTCTTGATAAAAGAAAATATCACAAAAGATGATGAATTTATGTGGGATGAAATGTATGTAAAAGCATGCTTAATGAGATCTAAAAATATGCTTTATGAAAATCAAAGACGAGAATTTTTCAGGTTTGCTAAGGTAATACAAGAATAGGAAACCATGGAAGACATGAATGAATGGGGGATATTCAAGCACATAATATCTTCAAGAGTATATGGTGAAACAAAGGGATAAAAAGAGTGGTTGGAACCTTATGAGAATCAAACCTGATGCAAGAAAACCATTTTGAGAAGTTGTTCCAATTAATGTGATACAGTTTTATCACATGAAAACAAACTGACTTCTAAGGGCCGACCATTCGAAAACAGGGATCCAAACCTCTTTCCAAAATGGGGAAGGTACTAGTGCTAAATAGAGATCAAAACTTCAATGGTATATCTCTCCTTACATATCAAGCTCAGTTGGAACAATACATTGGAATCACCATAGCAAGGTTGACAACAAAAATGTTTATAAATTATATGTGTGAATGCCCAAAAAACATGTCAAAGTATGACCACGCAGTGCTTGTAGAATAGTATGCCCAGTCATGGAGTGGTGGTAGGTGGAATGTATTCAGGCTTGCTCATGAAGATCGCCCTGCCTTTGTCACGATGTAATAAACTTGCCTTGAAAATGGGCATTCCCCTAAACAAACCTAGTTATGGTGTTGCTTTGGAAGCTTGTACTTCTTAGTGTAGAAGTTGTAGAATAGGATAAGCAACGAGATCATATAGCCCAGGAATATCTGCAAAAGGCAATGAACATAGTCGTGAGAGAAAATTTTGAAAGAAAAAAAGAAGCTTTTGATTTAACACACATGGGGTTACTCTACGCATCTGTTGTAAATACCGTGCAAAGAAACTGTGGGTATGGGGATTTGAAAATGATGGAGTACATTGCTTGGACCATGTTGATCCTGAACTGAAGCATTTGCAGTTGGGTTAAGTACCTGTACGCAGAAATACGGAGCAATGACTTACCTCATCCACGTTAATCACAAAAAAAAGTAGTGATACCGTCGATGGTATATAGTTAGCGTTCGGAGAATCTGAAGACCTCGTGAGATAATACATAAAAGCAAACGTCGCAAGTGCACACAAAGCTTTTAAAGTAGTGATCCTTCTTTCGGAACATCGAGGCGAGCTACTAGTGGAATGCGACTGAGGTGTATTATGTCTGTGTCGATATTGGGGCGGATGAAGCAAGATCGTGTTTTGACGGACTGATAGAATTAGAGTAATGAAGAGGCTCTACGCAGAAGCACAATGGTTCCGCTTCAGCAACATGATGATCTATCCACCCACCCAGAAGATCCATCCAATCAACGACAAATATTTTAGAGAAAACATACGTGTGTACTTCCAAACAACACGATTCTTACCGTGTCTAGGAATTCTACCATCTTGGACATGTAGAAAACATAAATGTAGTCGGCCATCTGTCAATCCGACAAAGTAGGAGATAAAATGAGTTTAGCGTAAACGCAGCCAATCATAAAATTTAGAGTGGAGTACAATTACCGACTTCTCTTCTTCATTGTAGGCATTTCCCCAGACAAGTTTCAACCATCCCACATTAGTCAATCCTACATCCATTAGTCACTATTACAGAATAAATGGGTCGAAGGATGACAAGCAGAGGCAGAGAGAGAGAGAGAGAGAGAGAGAGAGAGAGAGAGAAAGATTGCTTAATGCCCAATATACAACTGCGATTCAAATTCGATAGGCAACTTAAGATGACCCAGAGAATCTGTACACATTAGGTACCGAAGGTTGTAAGCCGAAGAAAGGAGGCCGTAAGCCATGTAAAAGCTCAAGCAGGTGCAGAATGCGTTGTGAGCGAGAACAGGGTAGCGAAGGGCTGCGGGCTCTTGTCGTCGACATCTTCCTCCTTCTGCTTCTGCCTCCTTGCGCATGGAACCTTCGTGTGGAGCAGCACCCACACGTATAGCGCCTAGTCCTCCAACCACACAGAAAATGTAGAGAGCCAGCATACTGATAAGCGGGGTGGGACTATCCACGGCTCTGCGGATGGACATCGCAACCACATTATCGAAAACCTCCTACTTGTTTCTCAATGCGGTCAGGACTTCGTTGACGACGGATACTGCCATGACAAAACTTCTGCAAGCTTCCCTTTCTATTCCGTGAGCCTCAAATTACTCCCCTAAGCCTCCGCAGGCTGTTATATACGGTCCTTGTACATTCTCCTGACCGACGCATGCATAATCTGCACGACTTCGGCGCAAGGCGATCCTAATGTGGAAGACTTTCATGCAAGCAGCGATTTTCCAAAACTCTATGTCTACCGCTCTCCAATCTGTTGGGGCATACGGATGAGCATCGAGAAGGGGGCCTTCCCTCAATTGTAACGAGATGCGAAATTTCACCACAAATGCATGGTGAAACAAAGGTTTAAGCTAAAGCATGGCACCACTTCATGTAGAAGCAGCGTGGCACATATGTAAAACATGGGCATCATGAAGTAGATAACGGCACATTTCGGTAGCTCTCTTTGTGATTGCGAGTTGAATCCTCGTTCAAAGAAGATAAAGTGCCACACATTCTAGAGCTTGTAAATCCGGAATATATACGAAGATTGTTACAAAGCAAAAGAAGTATGAATGGAATTCTTACATATACTTGATTTCTACTGAACTAATTTACAAAGATTTATGCTGAATAATGTGATGCTGATTTATCATCCATTTCTTACAATACGTTTTGTGAATATTTATCCTTATCGCCATAAAATATGTTGAAGTGTCTATGGAAAGAATTTTGTTTACACATTGTCTTATATCATAGCATATGTAAATACATACATAAATACATATGTGGCTGATTGGGAATTTCCCAAGTGCAAAAATCAACATTTTTGCACGTGCTTTACATTGAGTACTGCTTGCTCGTGTTGAACTTGCATGCGCATTGGTATAAGCGTCGGTATAGGCATTGGTATAAGTGTCAGTATGAGCGTCGGTAAGTTACGAGAAATTATCGATGCTTATACTGACAGCTATACCGACGCCTATACGGACGGCTATATCGAGGCCATGTTTTAAACATACCGAGAACCTGAGAGCAAAAATCAACATTTTGTATGTGTTTTACATTGAGTACTACTTGCTCGTGTCAAACTTGCATGCGCAAACCCAATTGTGACCTTCCTTGCCTTGTGCACACACACACACACAGCTCTCTCTCTCTACACACACACTCTCTCTCTAGATCACGCATCTTGTTAAGTGGTGTGCATACTCGTACCCTTTGTCTTTCTCTGTGCTTTATGTTTTATAATTTTTCTTCTCTTTGATTTTGTAGAAGTGTTTTGGTGTTGGTTCTTTGGAATTTGATGATAGACGTCATACATTACACTTTGACGACAACAATCCAAAAGAGGGACATACCTCTAAGTGATTTCTTTATTCTCTATTGATAGAGAGAGATAGAGAGAGATAGAGAGAGAAAGAGAGAGAGAGAAAGATAGAGAGAGATAAAGAGAGATGAAAGAGAGGAAGATAGAGAAAGAACTAAGGAGAAATGAAAGAGAGAAAGATAGAGAGAGAGATAAAGAGAGATGAAAAAGAGAAAGATAGAGAGAGAGACATAAAGAGAGACAGATATAGAAATACATACAAACACACATACACACATGCATATACACACACACATATACACACATGCGTACACATAAATATGCATACATACATACACACATATACACACATGCATGCATACATACACACACATGTACACACATGCATACATACACACACACATGTACACACATGCATACATATAGAGACACATATACACACATGCATACATACACACACATACACGCACACATACATACACACACATATACACACATGCATACATACATACACATAGACATATACACACATGCATACATACACACACACATATACACACATGCATACATATACATATGCATAAATATACATATGCATACATATACATATGCATACATATATATGTGCATACATACACATATATACACACATATACACACATATACACATATACAAATTAAATATATAAAAATAGGATTAGGGTTTTTAGGCTGTTTACACATCCATACACATGCATACACACACACAGACATATACAGACATGCATAAATACATAGACACCCATATACACACACACATTTACACACATGAATACATACATATACACACACATATATGATTTTAGTATAGATAAATAAATGTGAAAATAGCTAGTGTTTTAATTAAATATATATAATTAAATATGTAAAATTAGGATTTTAAGGTTTTTCACCTCAAGTATATATATACGCATACAAATATATATACGCATGCAGACACACATATAAATGTTTTAGTCTAGGTCTTTACGATTAGGGTTTTATGGTTTTTACCCATGCATAACATATATACACACATACACATATTATACATACACACACACATACGCACACACACACGCACACACACACACACACACACACACACATATATATATATATATATATATATATATATATATATATATATATATATATATATATATATATATATATATATATATATATATATATATATATATATATATATATATATATATATATATATATATATATATATATATATATATATATATATATATATATATATATATATGTGTGTGTGTGTGTGTGTGTGTGTATACACATGCATACACACATATACATATTTTAGGTCTAGCTCTTTAGGAATAGGGTTTTATGGTTTTGACAGTCATATAGTTCAATTAAATTTATATATGGAAAAAATAAAGAAAAAAAAGAAAAGAGTAAGAAAACTATCAGAATATATAAATATATATATATATATATATATAGAATAGGATAATTCTATAGATAAATAAATATCAAAAGAGTAAGAAAACTATCAGAATATATAAATATATATATATATATAGAATAGGATAATTCTATAGATAAATAAATATCAAAAGAGCTAGTTCTTTATATAAATAAGTTAAATATATATATAATTAAATATATAAAAATAGGATTTTTAGGGTTTTTATCAATATAAATATATATACACATACACATACACATATACATATATATATACACATATACACATACACATATATATACACATGCATACACGCATACACATGTTTTAGGTCTAGGACTTTATGATTAGGGTTTTAGGTTTTTTACACGTGCATAACATATATACGCACATACACATATAATACATATACATATATACATGTATATACACATGCATACACAAATATACATATTTTAGGATGAGGTCTTTAGGATTAGGGTTTTACATAAATATAATTCAATTAAATTTACACAATGAATATATATAAAGAAAAGCTAAAAAAAGAGAATATATAAATATATATATATATATATATATATATATATATATATATATATATATATATATATATATATATATATATATATATATATATATATATATATATATATATATATATATATATATATATCTAAGGATAATTTTATAGATAAATAAATATGAAAAGAACTAGTGTTTTAAACAAATAAATTTAGCATATAAAAATAGGATTTTAAGTTTTTTTTATCAAATTAAATATATATACAGATAAACATAGACATATACATATATACATATATATACACACATATACACATACACATATATATACACATGCTTACAAACATATACATGTTTTAGATCTAGGTCTTTACGATTAGGGTTTTAGGGTTTTTAAAACATGCATAACATGAATACACACAGACACATACAATATGAATTATATCACCATTTTGTATCTACTCTAATCAAATGTTCATGAGTAAATATAGTTATTGAGGTAGTCATATTTTGTTTTCTTCAATGATCATTTGTTGTAAATGGGGTTTCAAATTTTCATGGTACCCACTCCCTTCAAAATGTGCATCTCACCATGGGTCATGATGATATGTTTTTGTAGAATATTTGATAATCCAAGCTTTGATTTAACATAAATGTGTTGAAGTTAGAGGTGTACGGAAGCACACAAACAACACAAGGAAGTAGAAGAAGCTTGGTGCACAACACAATAGGGAATGCATCAGCAAGTGAATGTACAATGATAAGTAACTGGTTAGGTGATGGGGATATACAAAATCCGGGGCAAAAAGAACCTTCTTAAGACCTAAAAATTTTCACATGAGGATCCTATATGTGTTCACACACATCATTACCACATTATACCAACAAATCCTCCTTGGGATTGATGTTGTGAACAAGGAGCTATCACTCATGTATAAAGAAGTGTCAAGCTATGTGGAAAGAGATCAATCCAAAAAATGAAGTAAGGCCAAAGCTTTGCAAAAAGCTTCAAACTTCTTCTTAGGTAGAGCCTTTTTGAAAAGGTATGCAACATTGTCTTGCGTGGGCATATAACCCAAAGTGATCTCTCTAGATCTCTCTTAGTGCACTCCAATGTGCTTTGTGTGAGCACAGAACATGGGGTTCCTCACAACTGCCAATGTGCTCTGACTATCAGGGAAGATGGTGGTGGGACAAGAGTGACCAACACCCAAATTAGCCAACAGGAATATGAGCCACACACACTCAATAGATGCCATGGAATATGATCGTGAATTGAAGCATTTGCATTTGGGTTAAGTACCTGTACGCAGAAATAAGGAGCAATTGCTTATCTCATCCACGTTAAACACAGAAAAAAAAAATTAGTTATGCCGTCGATGGTATATAGTTAGCGTTAGGAGAATCTGAGGACCTCGTGAGATAATACATAAAAGCAAACGTCGCAAGTGCACACAAAGCTTTTAAAGTAGTGGTCCTTCTTTTGGAACATCGAAGCGAGTTACTTGTGGAATGCGGCTGAGGTGTATTATGTCTGTGTGGATCTTGGGGCGGATGAAGCAAGATCGTGTTTTGGCGGAGTGATAGAATTAGAATAATGAAGAGTCATGTCATGGGGATCATTGCTAAGAAGGGAGATGTTACGGTAAGCATGAGAGGGTTGACTTACTTTCCCCAGAACAGGTATCGTTGCTTGCGCTTTGTATCATCCGTCCATAACGCCGAGAGGAAGTAGTAGAGATACATGAAAACATGAACAATGGAATTCAATGCAACTGATATGTACACTGCAAAGACAAGAAGAAGGAAGAACCGGAGAGAGTGGTTAGCTCAGCACAAAATTGGAGAAAAGAAGAAGAAGTTTCTAGGATTGACTCTCAGGAGAAATATATATATATCCAACGAAATGAGTTATATTAACGTTTCAACAAGTGTCCAAAGATAATATACCATCACCATCGGGTGCGCGGTAGGATATAATCCACCAAATTATTGCGACAGAGACATGATGTTAAACGTGTAGCACTGTGACTTGTCGGACGTTTCGCTTTAGCAACATGATGATCTATCCACCCACCCAGAAGATCCATCGAATCAACGACAAATAATTAAGAGAAAACATATGTGTGTACTTCCAAACAACATGATTCTTACCGTGTCCAGGAATTCTACCATCTTGGACATGTAGAAAACATAAATGTAGTGGGCCAACTGTCAATCCGACAAAGTAGGAGATAAAATGAGTTTAGCGTAAACGTAGCCAATCATAAAATTTAGAGTGGAGTACAATTACCTACTTCTCTTCTTCATTGCAGGCATTTCCCCAGACAGAATAACTGTAAACACAAGTTTCAACCATCCCACATTAGTCACTCCTAGATCCATTAGTCACTCCTACAGAATAAATGGGTCGAAGGATGACAAGCAGAGGCAGAGAAAGAGAGAGACAGAGAGAGAGAGAGAGATTGCTTAATGTCCAATATACAACTACGATTGAAATTCGATAGGCAACTTAAGATGCCCAATAAATGGGTCAAAGGATGAGAAGCAGAGAGAGAGAGAGAGAGAGAGAGAGAGAGATTGCTTAATGCTCAATATACAACTGCGATTCAGATTCGATTGGCAACTTAAGATAACCCACAGAATCTGTACACGTTACGTACCGAAGGTTGTAAGCCGAAGAAAGGAGGCCGTAAGCCATGTAAAAGCTCAAGCAGGTGCAGAATGCGTTGTGAGCGAGGTTAAGGTAGCGAAGGGCTGAGGGCTCTTGTCGTCGACATCTTCCTCGTTCTGCTTCTGCCTCCTTGCGCATGGAACCTTCGCGTGGAGCAGCACCCACACGTATAGCACAGCACCCACATGGATAGCGTCGAGTCCTCCAACAACACAGAAAATGTAGAGAGCCAGCATACTGATAAGCGGGGTGAGACTATCCACGGCTGGCAGGCCCCTTGTAGGCAATGCCGCTGCATTCTTCAAGGGCAGCCCCAGCAAAAATAACACTCTGCTGACGGACATCGCAACCACATTATCGAAAACCTCATATTTGTTTCTCAATGCGGTGAGGACTTCGTTGATGACGGATACTGCCATGACAAAACTTCTGTAAGCTGCCCTTTCTATTCCGTGAGCCTCAAATTACTTCTCTAAGCCTCCGCAGGCTTTTATATATGGTCCTTCTTGATGATGTGGCATTAAATACTGTAACTCATATTTTTAAGGTAATGAAATGCACGTAGTCTACGACTGACAGCGTGGCTTATCTGAATAGCGCTCTCTCTATCTCTCTCGTCTGTGTGTGTCCTGAAGGGGTTCAATGGAACCGCCATAGCTGCGCACCCCAAGAAGTGGTATCAGGGCCTAAGTAGCTCTCTCGTGAGCATTCGAAGACAAGACGAGTGAGCTCATCTGCAAAACGCATTGTCTGCATCAAATAGAGCTTGCAAAGAAACTTGTTTGTTCCCCTGTAGTGGTGGGTCACGTAGAAGAGCCGATAGTCAACAGGAATTAAAGAAGCGACTGTCGCCAACCTTCAACAACACATCAAAATTGTATTCGTTGCTTCCTTCTTAGTTCTCTCTGAGAAATAGGACAGCACGATCAACGTTTTGTATCAATGGCGGTGATTTGTTTTCAGCTCTTAGCATCACATAATGGAGATATTGCGTTGTTTTCCACAACCAGTTGCGTAGTAAGGTTGTAATAGAACAGTCTCCGTTCGGCGAGTATCACAAGACATTCAAGACATAACGAGGAATCAGAGAACTGATATGAAAAGCTAAGGATTCGCAAAGCTTTCAGAAGCTGTGTCGATTTTGAAAACAGAGTAGTGAGTGCTTTGAAAATAATAGTGAGGTGGATTATAAGACTAGGTACATATTTGATTTCAGATTTTTCCTTTTGATTGCATGTGGCAGGCCACGTATGTATACTCTTTGCGGGTCCTTGAATGGACACTACTCACATGTTGTGAGACAGATGTATGATATTGTGGGTCCTTAACTGGAGAACTCACGTACCTTGTGAGGATTTATATTATCGTGGTGAAAACCTTGAATTTAAACAAAAACTGAGGGACGTGGTGAGGTTTCTCAACTGGGGTATTCTCATGCTTGGAGATACTCTGGTGATATAGGTGGAACACCAAAGAGAAGACAGTCCAAAGACCTCTTGTACCGATCACGGGATGAATGTATATTTTTGAGGCCTCCCGTCAGAGTATATTTGCTTACGTTATGGACTCTTATTGATGCTTTTACCTAGAGTTTGGGTTTTTGGAGTGAAGTGACTATAGTTGACTTGGTTCATATATAGTTTGGACTAACGAGACTCTGCAGAAATTTTTTTGGAGAGGTAGAAATTGAGCATATAAGTGCATAGAGACGCAGGGAGTGCTAAGAATAAGAGGCAAATCATTAAGATTACTTGTGGTATTAGTTTTTGGTGCATATATCTAGAAAAACAGTCGAAATGCTGCCGAATTTTTTCTGGGCTTCGCCATAAAATTGCGATAGCATAGAGAAGTGCCAAAATTGCAAGGATGGGTGATAATATTGCGCAAATAGTTGGTGATAAGCTGAATAAAGACAATTACCACATATGATCTTATAGAATGGAAAATTTCTTGATGGGAAAAGGTCTATGGGGACTAGTGAATGGAGAGGACAAGTATCCTCAGTTGCCAGAGGATTCGAATGCAGAAGAGCAGAAAGAATATAAAATGTGGATTGAAAAATCTAGAAAGGTTTTGCATTGGATTTCGATATGTATATGAGAGAGCCTGATTCCACATATTATGAAAGCTATCACACCGAAGGAAGCTTGGGATCTAATCCATAAGATATATGGTACGTCGACGGAAGCTAGAAAAATTCACTTAAAGCAAAAGTTCCATAGTGTATGGCATGGAAATAGGTTCATAATAGATTATGTGGCTAAAATTAGGAAGATCACTGATGATTTAGCTTCCATAAATTGCACGGTCGATGATGATGATATGGTTTCAGTTATGCTAAATGGTCTAGGACTGCAGTACAAGAGCTTAGATACTTCGATCTCAATGAGAGGCACTATGCCAGATTTTGATGAGCTAGTAGCTCTTTGCATGACAGAAGAAGTAAAGCTTGGTTTAGATGCATCGGGAAGTGGCAATTCGAGAGATCATGCATTTTTTCAAAATAGTGGAAGAGGTTCTAGTCGTGGACGATCATCTTCTAGAAATGCAAATACAATGGATATGTCAACAAGTAGAGGACGATCATATTCTAGAGGTAGAGGAAGATCACAGGCACCTGGGAATTGTTACCATTGCGGCAAGTATGGCCATTTTGAGAAAGATTGCTATCATAAGCAGAATAGCCAAAGAGGAAGAGGTAGAGGCCATTATGCGTCACATAGAAACTTCTCTGCTGAGAGTTCATATAGAGACTATGGCAGAGATAATATGTTTGCAATGGAGCATGTGTTCAATAGTATGTCTAAACCTAGAAATGATATGAATTGGTACATAGACTCGGGTTGCACAAATCACATGACGAGCATAGGAGATTGGTTTGAATCAAAAGAGCCCTTGAAGTCTAAAGAATATGTGGCAACTAGTGATGATAGCTTACATCTGATTAAGGATGTTGGAAATGTACCGCTCATACAAAATAATGGTGTTCGAAACACTTTAAGTGATGTTTTACATGTGCCTAGCATTACAAAGAACCTAGTTTTGGTTGGTCAGCTTACGGATCAGGACATGGAAGTAATTTTCAACAAGCATGGTTGCTTCATACATGATTTCAAGTATGGCCAAAGAGGAAAATTGCTTGGTCATGGAAAGAAGATGGGTAGATTATTCACCTTTGACATGGGCACACCTCTTTATCAAAGTATGTATGCCAAGAATAGTGAACACTCAGATCTAGCAGAATTATGGCATAAACAAATTGGTCATATCAATTTGAGGAAATTAAAGTCTATGGAGAAGCAAACCTTAGTGCGTGGACTACCAAGATTTGGTCATTTAAACTTTGAAAGAATTTGTGAAGCATGCGCATTTGGAAAACATCAACGTATGAAGTTTCCAAGAAGAGAAATGCATAGGAGGAGACCTCTAGAACTAATCCATAGTGATATGGTTGGACCAGCTAGAACAAAATCAGTTGGCGGCTCACTATATTTTATATTTGTTGACAATTATAGCCGATATACATGGATTTACTTCCTGAAGCATAAGAGTGAAGTCTTTGAGTGCTTTGTGAGATTCAAAAACATGGTTGAAAAGCAGTTGGAAATGTATATAAAGTGCCTACGATCAAATTCAGGGGGAGAATATATCTCAAGAGAATTTGATCAGTACTTAAGTGATCATGGAATCAGAAGGCAATTATCTTGTAGATACACACCACAGCAAAATGGTGTTGCAGAACCTAAAAATCGTGTGATTGAGGAAGTTGCTAGAGCGATGTTGAATGAAAAGAACATGCCAGATATGTTTTGGGCAGAAGCTTGTCATACGGTTGTGCATGTTATAAATAGAGCACCCACAGGCATGGTTCATGATCTCACACCTTATGAGAGGCTATGGAAGCATAAGCCTAATGTTAGCTATTTACGAGTTTTTGGAAGTATTTGTTATGCGCATGTGCCTAGTCAGTTGAGACACAAGTTTGAGGCAAAATCTGAAAAGTGCATATTTGTTGGATACTCGAAAGAGAAGAAAGGATATAGATGTTATAATCCTGTTACAAAAGAATGTATAGTGACTAGAGATGTTATATTCGATGAGAAAGCATCATGGTATGCACCCAAAGACATGGTTGTGATAGAGAATGATATGGATAATTCTATGCATAATGTTCATGATGAGCCAGGAACAATTTGTAAGAATTTTGACCATAAAGATAGTCAAGACTATGGTTCATATGAGTTTCCTACATCTGAAACATCATGGAGTGAAAATGCAAAAGACTGTGCAAGGAGAAAGGAGAAAGGAAAAGAGAAGATGAGAGAGTACATATCTGATTCTGATATTGACGATGAAATAGTTACGCCTGGCACGTTGAAAAATATGAAAGAGAAATATGTTCCCCAACACGCAAGGAAAGAGACACATGAAGAAACACCTTTGAGAGTAAAACATCTTGTGGATAGAATAAATCTATACAATAAGTCTATGAAGCTTCAATATGCATACATGACAAGGAGAATTAAGCATGAGGAACCAAAGAATTTTCATGATGCGTCACAAAGTGAAGATTGGTGCAAAGCAATGGATGATGAGATGAATGCATTGAAGAAGAATGATACATGGGAATTAGTGAAGTTGCCACTGAATAAGAAAGCTATTGGATGTAAATGGGTATATAAAGTAGAGTGCAAAAGTGATGGTTCAGTGGAGAGATTTAAAGCGCATTTAGTTGCAAAAGGATATGCACAAGTATATGGATTGGATTATGATGAAACGTTCAGTCTAGTGGTGAAAATGACAGGTGAGAAGCGTAATTGCATGGGCTGCTATGAACAATTGGAATTGTATCAAATGGATGTTAAGAATGCATTTTTAAATGGTAAATTGCATGAGGAAGTCTATATGAAGCAACCTGAAGGTTATGTGCATCCAAAGTATCCGGACTATGTATGCAAGTTAAAGAAAGCACTTTATGGTTTGAAACAAGCTCCAAGAGCATGGTGTGAAGGATTCACTAAGAAGTTGTTGGATCTGAAATTTATGCAATCGAATGCTGATTATTCACTATTTGTATGGAATCAAGGAAGTGAAAGGATTCTATTAGTGATCTATGTTGATGATTTGATCATTACTGGCAGCGATGAGAAGAGGATTGATGAATTGAAAAGGCAACTAAAATCTGAATTTTTGATGTCGGATTTGGGAGAGCTAAAATACTTTTTAGGGATTGAAGTAATTTCAATGAAAGAAGGAATTTGGATGATACAACGCAATTACATTCTTGAAATGCTTGACAGATTTGGTATGAGTGCTTGCAAAGTTGTTGATATGCCACTTGATGCTAATGCTGAGCTTAGGGATGATGGGAAGTACTTGCATGATGCCAATGTGTATAGGAAAATGGTTGGAAGTTTGATTTATGTAACAAAGACAAGACCACATTTGAGTTTTGCAGTTGGTTTGGTGAGTCAGTTTATGCATAAACCATGTAGAGTGCATTTGGATGCAGGTGCGACACATATTGCGATATGTGAAAGGAACATGTAATTTTGGCTTGTTTTATGAGAGAAAAGTTCAGCCATGTATATATGCATACACAGATGCAGATTGGGCACAGAATGTCATGGATCGAAGGTCAACTAGTCGTTTTTCATTCTCACTTGGAAGTGCAACCATTTCATGGAGTAGCAAGAAATAACCAACTGTCGCCTTGTCAAGTTCCGAAGCTGAATATAGAGGCATTACACAAGCCGTTTGTGAAGCAACATGGATTAAGTACCTACTTGAAGACATGGGAGTCTACATTGACGGAAAGGTGGTCATCTATTGTGACAATGTGAGCAGCATTATGTTATCAAAGAATACAGTTTATCATGCGAGATCGAAGCACATCGAAGTTCATTATCACTTTGTTCGTGAGAAGGTCATCGAAGGAGAAGTGGAGCTGATCCACATCAGCAGTGGAGAACAAGTGGCGGATATCTTCACCAAAGCTCTTCCAAAAGAAAAGTTCATCTACTTCAGAGAAGCTTTAGGAGTTAGAAAGCTTTAGTTATATCTAGATTTAATTTCATGTTATTTCATCTTGTATGGACATATGTATTTCTTTCATTTTGTATTCAAGCTCACTCTGAGCTTGAGGGGAATGACGTGGCATTAAATACAGTAACTCATATTTTGAAGGTAATGAAATGCACATAGTCTACGGCTGACCGCGTGGCTTATCTGAATAGCGCTCTCTCTATCTCTGTCTCTCTATCTCTCTCGTCTGTGTGTGTCCTGAAGGGGTTCAATGGAGCTGCCATAGCTGCACAGCCCCAAGACTTGTACATTCTCCCAACAGACGCATGCATAATCTGCACGACTTCGGTGCAAGGCGATCCTAATGTGGAAGACTTTCATGCAAGCAGCGATTTTCCAAAAATCTATGTCTACCGCTCTCCAATCTGTTGGGGCATATGGATGAGCATCGAGAAGGGGGCCTTCCCTCAATTGTAACGAGATGCAAAGTTACACCACAAATGCATGGTGAAACAAAGGTTTAAGATAAAGCATGGCACCACTTCATGTAGAAGCAGCGTGGCACATATGTAAAACATGGCCATCATGAAATAGATAATGGCACATTTCGATAGCTCTGTTTGTGATTGCGAGTTGAATCCTCGTTCAAAGAAGATAAAGTGCCACACATTCTACGGCTTCTAAATCCGGAATATATACGAAGATTGTTACAAAGCAAAAGAAGTATGAATGGAATTCTTACATATATTTGATTTCTAATGAACTGATTTACAAAGATTTATGTTGAATAATGTGATGCTGATTTATCATCCATTTCTTACAATATGTTTTGTGAATATTTATCCTTATCGCCACAAAATAACTTTAAGTGTCTATGGAAAGAATTTTATTTACACATTGTCTTATATCATAGCATATGTAAATACATACATACATACATATGTGGATGATTGGGAATTTGGTTATCTTTTGGGTAAAGCCTATCTCAACAGCATTGTCTATGCATAAATATCTATGCAAAAGAGCATGTAGAGTAATGTTGTTTCAAAAATCCTGTATGTAATTGTTTACCAAATATATAAAATTTCGGCATAGTTTTTTTTGTGCCCACTACATGCAAAAACTTGCACATGAAGAAATTATAGAGTAAAAGTGTTTATTATCTAATTAGACCTTTGGCATTCTCTATCTTCATTGGTATTTCTAGCATGCTCTTTATTCATCATAGGAAGGAAAATCATCAAAAAAATTAGAGGATCTTGAATCAGATAAAGATGAAAAGTATTTTCTAGTGTTCCTATCATGTGTTTTCCTTCTTATAGGTTTAGATTTTACCATGTGCATTTACGAGATCTATTAGAATCAATTTTTTCATAAGATCAATTTGGCACATGAGGTTTCATCTACATGTGAGGACAAACTCTGTGAATCCATTAGAAGCTTATATTGAAGGATGCTTACTCTTGAAGATAATCACAACCAAATTTTCTTACTAGGAGATCCACACGTAGGCTTTTAAATTCATGCAAAGACATATCCGACATCAACAAAGAGAACACAACAGGCATGTAGACCCACTACAACGTATGAGGGGCAAACCGATGCTCCCTATATTGGCAATCATGCTCGGCGTCGGTATAAATGTTAGAAAAATGTAATTAAGCATACCGATGGTCACATGATCGTCAGTATGGCTGTTTAAAATGGGATGTTTTGTGCCCACTAGTATGCACATCGGTATAAGCGTCGATATAGGTGTTGGTATAAGTGTCAGTATGAGAGTCGGTAATTTACTAGAAATGATCGATGCTCATACTGAGGGCTATACCGATGCCTATAACGAGGCCGTGTGTTAAACATACTGGGAACCCAAGAGCAAAAGTCAACATTTTGCACGTGCTTTACATTGAGTACTGCTTGCTCGTGTTGAACTTGCATGCACATCGGTATAAGGGTTGGTATAGGCATTGGTATAAGTGTCAGTATGAGCGTCGATAAGTTACTAAAAATTATGGATGCTTATACTGACAGGTATACTCATGCATATACCGATGCCTATATCGAGGGCGTGTTTTAAACATACGGGGAACTTGAGAGCAAAAAACAGCATTTTGTATGTGTTTTACATTGAGTACTACTTGCTCATGTCAAACTTGCATGCACAAACCCAATTGTGACATGCCTTGTCTTGTGCACACACACACACAGATCTCTCTCTCTCTCTACACACACACACTCTCTCTAGATGGCCCATCTTGTTAAGTGGGGTGCATACTCTTACCCTTTGTCTTTCTCTGTGCTTTATGTTTTATAATTTTTCTTCTCTATGATTTTGTAGAAGTTTTTTGGTGTTGGTTCTTTGGAATTTGATGATAGACGACATACATTACACTTTGATGACAACAATCCAAAAGAGGGACATACCTGTAAGTGATTGCTTTATTCTCTATTGATAGAGAGAGATAGAGAGAGAAAGAGAGAGAGAAAGATAGAGAGAGATAACGAGAGATTAAAGAGAGGAAGATAGAGAAAAAACTAAGGAGAAATGAAAGAGAGAAAGATAGAGAGAGAGATAAAGAGAGATGAAAAAGATAAAGATAGAGAGAGACATAAAGAGAGAGAGATATAGAAATACACACACACACAGACACATACACACATGCGTATACACACACACATATACACACATGCATACACATACATATGCATACATACATACATACATATACGCATACATATACACACATGCATGCGTACATACACACACATGTACACAGATGCATACATACACACACACATGTACACACATGCATACATACAGACACACATATACACACATGCATACATACACACACATACACACACACATACATACACACACATATACACACATGCATACATACACACACATAGACATATACACACATGCATACATACACACACACATATACACACATGCATGCATATACATATGCATAAATATACATATGCATACATATACATATGCATACATATATATATATACATATATATATATTTATATATATATATATATATATATATATATATATATATATATATATATATATATATATATATATATATATATATGCATACATATACATTTGCATATGTATACATATGCATACATACATACACCCATATACACACATTCAAATTAAATATATAAAAATAGGATTAGGGTTTTTAGGTTGTTTACACATCCTTACACATGCGTACACACACACAAACATATACACACATGCAAAAATACATAGACACACATATACACACACACATATACACACATGCATACATACACATACACATATACACACACATATATGATTTCAGTATAGATAAATAAATGTGAAAATAGCTAGTGTTTTAATTAAATATATATAATTAAATATGTAAAATTAGGATTTTAAGGTTTTTTTACCTCAAATATATAAAAATATATATACACACATATACACATACACATATATATACACACGCATACACACATATAAATGTCTTAGGTCTAGGTCTTTACGATTAGGGTTTTACGGTTTTTACCCATGAATAACATATATACACACATACACATATTATACATACACACACACACATACACGCACACACACACACACACACACATATATGTATATATATATATATATATATATATATATATATATATATATATATATATATATATATATATATATATATATATATATATATATATATATATATATATATATATATATATATATATATATATATATATATATGTATATGTATATATATATGTATACACATGCATACATACATATACATATTTTAGGTCTAGCTCTTTAGGGATAGGGTTTTAGTGTTTTTATATTCATATAATTCAATTAAATTTATATAAGGAAAAAATAAAGAAAAGAAAGAAAAAAATAAGAAGACTATCAAAATATATAAATATATATATATATATATATATATATATATATATATATATATATATATATATATATATATATATATATATATATATAGGATAATTGTATAGATAAATAAATATCAAAAGAGCTAGTTCTTTAAATAAATTAATTAAATATATATAATTAAATATATAAAAATAGGATTTTCAAGGTTTTTATCAATATAAATATATATACACATACACATACACATATACATGTATACATATATATATACACATACACATATATATACACATGCATACACACATATACATATTTTAGGTCTTGGTCTTTATGATTAGGGTTTTAGGGCTTTTACACATGCATAACATACATACGCACATACACATATAATACATATAAAAATATATACATGTATATACACATAGACAAAGATAAATATTTTAGGACCAAGTCTTTAAGATTAGGGTTTTAGGGTTTTACATACATATAATTCAATTAAATTTACATAAGGAAAATATAAAGAAAAACTAAAAAAAATGGGAATATAATATATATATATATATATATATATATATATATATATATATATATAATAGGATAATTTTATAGATAAATAAATATGAAAAGGACTAGTGTTTCAAAAAAATAAATTTAACATATAAAAATTGGATTTTAAGGTTTTTATCAAATTAAATATATATACACATAAACAGACATATACATATATACATATATATAAACACATATACACATACACATATATATACACATGCATACAAACATATACATGTTTTAGATCTAGGTCTTTAGGATTAGGGTTTTAGGGTTTTTACACATGCATACACATTTTGTATCTACTCTAATCAAATGTTCATGAGTAAATATAGTTATTGAGGTAGTCATATTTTGTTTTCTTCAATGGTCATTTGTTGTAAATGGGATTTCAAATCTTCATGGTACTCACTCCCTTCAAAATGTGCATCTCACCATGGGTCATGATGATATATTTTTGTAGAATATTTGATAATCCAAGCTTTGATTTAACAGAAATGTGTTGACGTTAGAGGCCTATGGAAGCACACAAACAACACAAGGAGGTAGAAGAAGCTAGGTGCACAATACAATAGCGAATGCATCAACAAGTGAATGTACAAAGATAAGTAACAAAGATACGCTTGTGACCTAAACTCTTTGTGCTCATCTCATTCGTTTTAGGTGCTAGAATTGGGCATATAGATAATAAACTTTGGGGTTTTGGCATGTTCTAGAAGCAAAGGCAATGTCAGATTTCAATTAGTTCTTGATTTGATTTAAAAGAGAAAAGTCAAATTTTAGTCTGAAAATTCATGAGAAAAATGACAAATGTGTGGGATGAAAATAAAATTCATATATTGATTGGAAAATTCATAAGAATGCAATGAGTAATTAAAGTTAATGAAAGTTTTAGAGAAATGTTCGAGAAAAGTGAAAATTTTTAACATCATGGAGCGTACGAAACAAGTCAAAAGATTCAAATAGTGATGATCTCTGTGCTTAATATACGTTTACACTTTTCATTTATTCATTTAGTTATTTTTGTCCATTTGTATGTTCTACCCTCTCTAGGCATAAAAATAGGTTGTAGAGATGATCACTTGGGATTATGGCATAGTTCAGATGTATTAGTTATATCAAAAGTTCCATCACATTTTGAAAATTTACAAAAAATAGAAAAATGTGTAAATAAGAAAAATTAAAATAAAACATGTGAGAAAAGGTAAGAAATCTTGATACCATCGAGTTCAAGTCATCAAAATCCGAAACAAAGTGTATGTATCTTCATCATTGATCATCTTATCATTTTCTATTGTAGTGAACTCTTCTCCATTTCATCATCTTCATGTGTCAAAATCAAGCATATGGATTAGTAGTGATTTTGATATCTTTGCACCTTTGGGACAACACTACTATTGTCAAAAGTTCGAAAATCCACTAGAGGGTTAATTGAAATCAATTATTATGAGGTCTCTTTTTTATCGGTCTTTTTTCAGGTATTGGAAGATTATGTTAAGACACACGAGGATGTATCATGGTCTTGGTCATCTCATCAAAGTTGTTGGTGTTTTAGACTTTTCACTAAATAACTCTTTAGATCAAGTTACAAAGTATAAACCAGAGTATAAAGTTATAGAAAAGGACTATTGATCTAGAAAATGAAATTAATGGATGAATTATGATTAATGTTTCAATCACTTAAGATTATGAGAAAAATACTAGTATGATACACAATGATAACAAACCCCCAAATGATAAGGGTAAGAATGGAAGATAGGACAACAGTCAGTTGCTTCTTTGCCATCCATGAGAGGAGCTCGCCTAGAATCACTGCATATCCACTTGTACTCCTCCTATCTTCTTTGATCCAGCCCAATCAACATTTGTGTATGCTTTCACTTGCAAATCATCTTCAAGTAAATGAGGAACCCTAGTTGTGTGGATGAATTAAGATAGCACACCAACACTACATGGTAGTTCAGGCCCTATGATGGTGACATAATTGAAAGGGCCCACTATTGATCTACATAAGAGTGGATCTTGAACTTCCATTGAAGTCGATTTCACATTTTATTCCATTGGGTTGCTCAATGGTTTGCATCTTGTGAGTCCATACGTCTTCAATACATCCAAGATTTACTTTCTCTGCATAAGATAGATGCCATTATCCTTATATATAACTTCAATACCTAGGGGATATCTTAGATCTCCAAAGGTTGAGATCTTGAACTCCTTCACAAGCCTTTCTTTGATGTCCTTGATGCTTTCTCCATGACCACTTGTAATGATAAAGTCATCTACATACACACATAGGTAGACATATGCTTCACCATCCCTTTTGTAGGATAAAAATGGATCTTCTTTGATTTGCTTGTATCCACAATTGATCAAGTAGCCTACAATCCTTTGATTCCATGCCCTTGGGGCTTGCTTGAGCATATATAGTGCCTTCTTAAAACCTACAAACATAATCATATTTGGTTTTATCTTCAAACCCTGATGGTTGGTCCATGCATACTACCTCCTTTAGCTCTCCATTTAGATGCCACAAGGCTAAAGGTCTCTTTAGTCATCTTATCCTCATCACTACAGAATAGATGTAAGTGTCTATGGAAAACATTTTATTTAAACTTTTGGGTAAAGCCTATTTCATTAGCATTGACTATGCATGAATATCTATACAAAAGAGCATGTAGAGTAATGTTGTATCAAAAATCCTATATGTAATTGTTTACCAAATATATAAAATTTAGGCATAGGTTTTTTCTTTTCCCACTACATGCAAAAACTTGCACATGAACAATCATATCTGCAAATTAGTAACAATCAATTGCAACCACTATGTCCAATAAGCAACAAATTGCAATTAAGATGGAATGATCCATTATAGTTTTGAGAAAGTATTAACAACATAAAGAGTTTTAAAATGTTATAGAGAAAGACTTTGAGAACTACCCATTAATAATTATAGAGTAAAAGTGGTTATTATCTAATCAAACCTTTAGCATTGTCTATCCTCATTGGCATTTGTAGAATACTCTTTATTCATCATGGGAAGGAAAATCATCAAAAAATTTAGAGGATCTTGAATCAAATAAAGAAGAAAAGTATTTTCTAGTGTCGCTTTCACGTGTTTTCCTTCTTATAGGTTTAGATTTTACCATGTGCATTTACAGATCTACTAGGATCAATTTGAGATATGATGTTTCATCTACATGCAAGGACAAACTTTGTGAATCCATTAGAAGCTTATATTGAAGGATGCTTACTGTTGAAGATAATGACAACCAAATTTTCTGAACCTAAATGTATTGTGTTGTATAATTCATGGGTGCCTAAGGCTAAATATATACATTCTAAAGGTTGGAATATGATGTATATTAGCCTTGGTTTAGCCCTTAATTTACCCTGGGCATATGCTTTAACCTTTGAGTTGAGCCCCTGGTTTAAGCCCTTTGGATATTTATCATATGTGCTCTCCATGGAATGGGATTGGACCTTATGCTTGATTTATCCTAACGTTGCGGAACCATAGCCTTTGGAGGAGCTTGTCTAGGACCCACCTTGGTTGCATAAGAGATGAGAATCCTCATTTGATTTAGAAATCATGTGATAGACTTTGGGAAATTAGAAGACATCTAAAGACCCTTGGGAAAGGGTCCACATGAAGGACACTTGGCTAGAAACTTGGACAAGCACAAGGGCATGCAACCCCTTGGCCTAGAGGTATAATATGGGCATTCCCCTAAAGATTTGTATGCATACCAACAATTGAATGGATTGCTAAATCTTGAAAATCATAGGCAAAGATTTGCTATAAGTGTCTTTTCTTGAAAAAGCAAATGGACCTTAGGCATTTTTTGGAAGAAACATAGCAAATTTGAGATGAAAAACGATGATTTTGAATGCATCATCTCTTGGTTTTGACATAAATCGGCGTTGGAGTTGTTATCCAATGACTCAATTCAACAATTCAAGTTAAATTTTTCTCAAGAATGATGAGGCATTAGAAATGAATCTAAGATATCAACGCTTGAATTTGATAAACATCCTTCTCTTGTCCATGTTGTGCACCTTACTTCTACATATCTTTTCCTCATGCACTTTAAATAAATCTACACAATGATGATCTTCAAATAGTCGAATTGATTTTTAATGAGTATGCGTCACATAATATTGGAACTTCTCTCGTTGAGGACTTCAATAATATGCAAATTATTTCTCATGAATTATATGACCATTTTATATCTACTCTAATAAAATGTTCATGAATAAATATAGTTATTGAGGTAGTCATATTTTGTTTTCTTCAATGATCATTTGTTGTAAATGGGGTTTCAAGTCTTCATGGTACTCACTCCCTTCACAATGTGCATCTCACCATGGGTCATGATGATATGTTTTTGTAGAATGTTTGATAATCCAAGCTTTCATTTAACATAAATGTGTTGAAGTTAGAGGTCTACAGAAATTCACAAACAACACAAGGAGGTAGAAGAAGCTGGGTGCACAACATAATAGAGAATGCATCAGCAAGTGAATGTACAAAGATAAGTTACTGGTTAGGTTATGGGGATATATAAAATCCGAGGCAAACAAAACCTTCTTAAGACCTAAAAATTTTCACAGGAGGATCTTATATGTGTTCACGGACATCATTACCAAATTATATCAACAAATCCTCCTTGGGACTGATGTGGTGAACAAGGAGCTATCACTCATGTATAAAGAAGTGCCAAGCTATGTGGAAAGAGCTATCACTCATGTATAAAGAAGTGCCAATCTATGTGGAAAGAGATAAATCCAAAAAATGAAGTAAGGATAAAGCTTTGCAAAAAGCTTCAAACTTCTTCTTAGGTAGAGACTTTTTGAAAAGGTATGCAACATTGTCTTGTGTGGGCATATAACCTAAACGTATCTCTCTAGTAGAGAATCTCTCCTTGAAATAATGATAGTGCACTCCAATGTGCTTTGTGTGAGCACGGAACATAGGTTTCCTCACAACTACCAATGTGCTCTGACTATCAGTGAAGATGGTCATGGGACAAGAGTGACCAACACCCAAATTAGCCAAAAGGCATATGAGCCACACACAATAGTGGCCATGGAAGTTGCCCTATACTCAACCTCACAACTAGAAGTGTCCACAATTGGTTGCTTCTAGCTCAAGCAAGATATGCAATAGCTACATAGCATGAAGAAAAAACCACTAGTGGACACACAAGGATCATACCAACTCGCCTAGTTTGACTCAAAAATAGCATGCAAATCTAACGATAATGATGCCCCCTTGGGATAAAACAATGCAAGTACCTCGGTACCACTCAAGTAGTGAAAGATGTGCTTAACTTTCTATCAATGATTGACACTTGGGAAATGCATCATTGAGATTTGTTTTGGATTAATCATCAATCATTTTTTAGTTAGTGTTAATTGAAGTTACATTCAGTCTAGGAAGTGCGATTGTCATTATACCCTTCGAATCAATCACACTATTGGATTGCTAATTGTTTTTATTTTCAGACAAAAGGAAGCCCTACTAGTAAGAGGAATAAATAGCTAACCTTAGGATAAGCTGAGTAACAACAAAGATCTAGTGTGTGATTACTTGGGTTGTGTGTCTTTTCATATTTTGGCATACTCTTCAATCTTTTGTGATTATGATCTAACCATTCTAAGTCATTAAGATCTTGTGATTTTCTCATCCTTGTTCTCTTCATTTACAAACCATCTCTTTGCATAGGCATGTTACAGGGTTTACTTCCCTAAGGAGAACCTCCCCTGAGTAGAAGGCTTCTTGGAAATACTGACTACTCCTCTTCGTAGAAGAGGTCCTACGTATCACTTCTTGGCACACCCGATGGGACCTTACATGCTATGTGTGAGGCATCTCTCTATTTCTTGGCCCTCTTACTAGATCGTTAATAGAAGTCAAGCACATAAAGTTATATACCGTAGACTAGATTTTTTACTCGCAGATGGGACAATACCTAGGAGCTACAAGAAGCCACTCGCCTACTTGTCATGAAAAGAGATCCAAAAGCAATGCACTCGATCCATTAAAAATGAATCATATATCATACTTCCTTTAGAAACCCAAAAGAGTCAAACACTAGGTTCATTTGCGACTAATTTTCTTCAAATTTTTATCTCAAAATAAGGGCTTGGGCCCATTGTGGAAGACATAAAGGAAGCATGGACTTCAAACAAAGTGGCTTCTTTGCTTTCAAATTCAATGGAGATTAATGAGTTTTCAAAGTTCCAAAGTAGGTATAAAAGCGCAATGAAGAATACGGGAGAGTCACAATGGTCCAAGCCTCCAAGCATCAAAATCAAGTATCCAAATTTAATCAAAGGATGTATGTAGCTATGATGGGGGTAATTTTGTATTGAATATGAAGTCAAGAGCATAAAAGTTTAGTGGTACATTGAGGTTATATGACTCAACAAACATTTAATTTTATGCTTTTTATATGTTGGCTTAACTCGAAAGACAATAGATCTTAACATAAGATACAAGAATCTTAAGCTTAAAAATCCTCACTATGGATTCTCAAGATGCATAAAACCCCATATGATCAGCAAGGCCAAAGACTTAAGCAACAAGCCAACCAATGTTTCTCTTCTTAGTAGCCCTAAATAAGTTGTAATAAGAATGTGAATTGAAAGATATCCAAAAGAGAAACTAAAGCCTAGATGAGACCCTACACACAATGATGTGATAACCTTTCATAATCATGAGAGATGTCATGAGGTCGAAAGGACCTGAGAACATCGAGTTGATCATTGAGGACAATATTCAACAAATAGAGGAAGAAATTATTATAAACGGTTAAGCCATGTCATCCTTTTGAAGAAACTTATTTGTTCTCCAATAAGATGCTCCCTTTTGGAGAAAAACGTGGATCCAGTTCAAGCTTCAAAAGATATTTGATTTAGGAATAAGCATGTTGTAACTCATTAATGCATATCTAGAGAAGAGGAGAATTTAGGACTTGAAAGATCCTCTAAATACCCCTACCCGAGAATATTTCATATGAGCAAGCAATAATTTTTTTGCTAAGGTGATGATGATGGGAACATGACTAATTCTTTGGAAATAGATGCCTACCTATGTCAATAGATAATATGTAGTGTGCAAATGATAGTTCTATTATCAAATGACTTAGAATAGATACTTTCGATTTCACTTGACCAAAGGAATAGATCATTTAAGACTCGATCTTTATTATAGGAGAAGTTTTAAGAAGTATAAATTAAGACTTGGTAAAGATATAATTTAAAAATGTTTTAATGCTACCTGAATAGAGTAAGATGAAGAAATTTTTCCTTACAAACAATTCCTGAGTAAGAGCTAACGTTGTTTGCACTAAGGTGATTCTATAAAAAGGATAGCATGGGATATCGAGGTCAACACTGTCACTAAAGTGGATTTAGTGGTATGGGATGACCAACTTAAAGATATTGTAAGCTTGAACTCAATGATTTTTTATGACTTGCTCAGTTAGTTTGGAAGAAATGAGGATTGAGTGTAAGTAAAAGACAAATTTGGTTTATACTTAGGAAAATTAATGAGCATCAATTTCTTAGAAGGTTACAATTTCTGAGAAGGAAAAATTATAAAGGGGGAAGAAACGTATCATTGATACAATCCTTAAAAACAATAGATACATTCCTTGCCTCTTCTATGAAAGTTAAGGAGCATGTTTGACATCAAGTGCCTTGTGTTTGAGATTGAGACATTAAAAAACAAAGTAGGAAGTGGACATGCATGGATGGAATGCATGAACTAAATCAAAAGATACTACTAGCTAAAGAATTGAACCATATCCATACTAAGGTACTTCAGAATGGCTAAGATGGATTAGGAAAGTAAGAATGATAACTTGCTTAAGTCAAAGGGATGACATATAGTTGTTGATCCCTAGAAAAGGTTATGAGAACATCAATAGGACGTTAAAGACTTATGAAAGATGAAAACTCATGAACGTATGAGTTAAAGATCCCAAGAAAATCCAATGATTAACTACTTACGATGAAGAAGGGTTCTAAAGTAGCAAGGAATTGTTGTTATCTGAAATTAACTTTGCTAATGGAATCAAGAAAAGCAAAATAACGTAGAAAGGTCAAAATAACCAAACCTTTTATGGTTTGATAAATCATTCTAAGAAAAGATGAACTAAGGATCAAAGAAATCTTTGATTCGCATGAGAATTAGACACATTAGTGTTTGCTCTCATAATGTGAAGGAAATACAAGATGGAATTTTGGATAATACAAAATGATCAGAGAGCATTAAGAGCAAAAATAATATGCAAAGATAAAGGTTTTACTTATATGGACTAGAGAAACCACTCACTAATATGGAATACTGGGAACTCACTCCCATTGAGAATTTTCTCTAATAGATACTAAGGAAAGAGACTCCATATCCAATAGAAAACATTGGGATAAGCCTAAGATAAGACCACTTAGAGTAAGGTCTTAGGTTCATTAAGAGGTGTACAGATGAATCCAATTCAATAAGGTTTCTTGTATTTACAAGAGGGTAAATAGATTTTGATGTTGCGTATCCTCTTCAAGAGATGCATTCTTTTCAATAGGATGCATAGCCAACTTTAGACTGTGTAGTACATGTGGAGAAACTGAGAATAAAAACTTTAGGGGTTTTTTGAAGTAAACTGATAGAATGATCTATAAGATCATCATTTGTTGAATTTTTTGAGGATGAGAACAAGTGAATCTAGAATGTTCACTAAGTCCATAGAAGGTTCTAGGATATGATGCCCAAAGAGTGATATCTTTTCTTGCAAGGAATTGGAACTAAAATCAAAGGAGAGTTGAATCATTTAACTCTCGTCAATAAATAGGGAATCTAGAAAGAGGATTCCTTGACTAAGAAAAGGTACCTTGATGGCTTGATAGGTATTGTGTTGAAAATTAATCTCGAGCAATAAGATCTTATGAAGCCTTGAATGGATGACACTTGGAGCATTATAAAGCAAGGAACAAGCACAAATACTGCCTCAAATTTGAAGAATATGCTCAGATTCCTCAAATCAATCACCTATCTAACTTAGGTGTGATAAAGACTTCATTGTAGGAAAAGAGATCCCTATCATTGAGGGAATTTGGATCCATTTCTTGTCATCTTTGGTTTATTAGAGGCCTAGTATGGTCTCCTAAATTTGGCTTGAAGTGCAAGTCTAGACTCTGCATATTCTGTGAGAAATCAATTCTAGAATGAATAGTGGTCTTTGTGTGCATGGCTAGTGAAGGAAATAAGTAGTCTATCTTGTGTCCATTGGTTCTCTAAGTAGGAAAATTTATTTAAATGGGAGAACATGCATTTAGAAGGTCTCATAATCTAGTTTGTGTGTAGAAAAGCTCTTAGGTTCATTCTCAAGGATATCAAAGAATCATGTCTTTTAGTGAATAGAGGTTTCTAAAAACATACATGTGAGTCCATTTATGCTTCAAGCTACATAGGGAAATTCTATATTCTCCCATAAATGGTATCATATCATTTCAATACATAAACACATAGAAATTATACTTCACTTCAACCTAGAGAGATTATATTCCACTTCAACAAAAACGAGAAAGCTTTATTTAAGAATGAACTGAATAATTTGAGAAAGAAACTTAGTCGTTTTATCAATGAATACATTATGAAGATAAAAAACGTAAGTGATTCATTGGGATCCATAGGTTTTCACATAGATGATGATGACATAGTTTCATACAGATTGAATGGACTTAGGGATGATGAGACATGGAAGAGTTTCTCCACTTGCATCTATATTAGAGATAATCTTCTCGA
>CM035410.1:10401357-10623857 GCA_020310875.1 Ceratopteris richardii
GTGTCTATGGAAAAAACTTTATTTACACATTGTCTTATATCATAGCATATGTAAATACATACATACATACATATGTGGATGATTGGGAATTTGGTCATCTTTTGGGTAAAGCCTATTTCATTGGCATTGACTATGCATGAATATCTATACAAAAGAGCATGTACAGTAATGTTGTATCAAAAATCCTATATGTAATTGTTTACCAAATATATAAAATTTAGGCATAGGTTTTCTTTTGCCCACTACATGCAAAAACTTGCACATGAACGATCATATGTGCATATTAGTAACAATCAATTGCAACCTCTATGTCCATGAAGAAACAAATTGCAATTAAGATGGAACGAGCTATTATAGTTTTGAGAAAGTATTAACAACGTAAAGAGTTTTAAAATGTTATATCGAGAACGACTTTGAGAACTACCCATTAATAATTATAGAGTAAAAGTGGTTATTATCTAGTCAAACCATTGGCATTGTCTATCCTCATTGGCATTTGTAGAATACTCTTTATTCATCATGGGAAGGCAAATCATCAAAAAATTTAGAGGGTCTTGAATCAAATAAAGACGAAAAGTATTTTCTAGTGTCCCTTTCATGTGTTTTTGTTCTTATAGGTTTAGATTTTACCATGTGGATTTACGGATCTACTAGGATCAATTTGAGACATGATGTTTCATCTACATGCAAGGATAAACTTTGTGAATCCATTAGAAGCTTATATTGAAGGATGCTTACTGTTGAAGATAATGACAACCAAATTTTCTGAACCTACATGTATTGTGTTGTATAATTCATGGGTGCCTAAGGCTAAATACATACATTCTAAAGGTTAGAATATGATGTATATTCGCCTTGGTTTAGCCCTTGATTTACCCTTGGCATATGCTTTAACCTTCGAGTTGAGCCCTTGGTTTAAGCCCTTTGGATATTTATCATATGTGCCCTCCATGGAATGGTTTTGAACCTTATGCTTGATTTATCCTAAGGTTTCGGAACCATAGCCTCTCGAGGAGCTTGTCTAGGAGCCACTTGGTTGCACAAGAGATGAGAATCCTCATTTGATTTAGAAATCATGTGATAGACTTTGGGAAACTAGAAGACATCTAAAGACCCTTGGGAAAGGGTCCACATGAAGGACACTTGGCTAGAAACTTGGACAAGCACAAGAGCATGCAACCCCTTGGCCTAGAGGTATATTATGGGCATTCCCCTAAAGATTTGTATGCATACCAACAATTGAATGGATTGCAAAATCTTGAAAAGCATAGGCAAAGATTTGCCATAAGTGTCTTTTCTTGAAAAACCAAATGGACCTTAGGCATTTTTTGGAAGAAACATAGCAAACTTGAGGTGAAAAATGATGATTTTGAATGCAACATATCTTCATTTTGACATTAATCGGCGTTGGAATTGTTATCCAATGATTCAATTCAACAATTCAAGTTAAATTTTTCTCAAGAATGATGTGGCATAAGAATTGAATCTAAGATATCAACGCTTGAATATGATAAACATCATTCTCTTGTCCATGTTGTGCACCTTACTTCTACATATCTTTTCCTCATGCACTTTAAATAAATCTACACGATGATGATCTTCAAATAGTCGAATTGATTTTAAATGAGTATGCGTCACATAATATTGGAACTTCTCTCTTTGAGGACTTCAATAATATGCAAATTATTTCTCATGAATTATATGACCATTTTGTATCTACTCTAATAAATTGTTCATGAATAAATATAGTTATTGAGGTAGTCATATTTTGTTTTCCTCAATGATCATTTGTTGTAAATGGGGTTTCAAATCTTCAGGGTACTCACTCCCTTCACAATGTGCATCTCACCATGGGTCATGATGATATGTTTTTGTAGAATATTTGATAATCCAAGCTTTGATTTAACATAAGTGTGTTGAAGTTAGACGTCTACGGAAGCACACAAACAACACAAGGAGGTAGAAGAAGCTTGGTGCACAACATAATAGAGAATGCATCAGCAAGTGAATGTACAAAGATAAGTAACTGGTTAGGTTATTTGCATATATAAAATGCGAGGCAAAAAAAACCTTCCTAAGACCTAAAAATTTTCACAGGAGGATCCTATATGTGTTCACACACATCATTAACAAATTATATCAACAAATCCTCCTTGGGTTTGATGTGGTGAACAAGGAGCTATCACTCATGTATAAAGAAGTTCCAAGCTATGTGGAAAGAGATAAATCCAAAGAATGAAGTAAGGCGAAAACTTTGCAAAAAGCTTCAAACTTCTTCTTAGGTAGAGTTTTTTAAAAAGGTATGCAACATTTTCTTGCATGGGCATATCACCCAAACTTATCTCTCTAGTGGAGAATCCTTCCTTGATGTAATGATAGTGCGCTTCAATGTGCTTTGTGTGAGCACGGAATCTTAGGTTGTGTGTCTTTTCATATTTTGGCATACTCTTCAATCTTTTGTGAAAATGTTCTAACCATTCTAAGTCATTAAGATCTTGTGATTTTCTCATCCTTGTTCTCTTCATTTACAAAGCATCTCTTTGTATAGGCATGTTATAGGGTTTACTTCCCTAAGGAGAACCTCCCCTGAGTAGAAGGCTTCCTAGAAATAGTGACTACTCCTCTTCTTAGAAGAGGTCCTGGGTATCACTTCTTGGCACACCCGATGGGACCATACATGCTATGTGCAAGGCATCTCTCTATTTCTCGGCCCTCTTACTAGATAGTTAATAGAAGTGAAGCACATAAAGTTATATTTCGTAGATGCTAGAGTTTTTGCTCGCAGATGGGACAATACCTATGAGCTACAAGAAGCCACTAGCCTACTTGTCATGAAAAGAGATCCAAAAGCAATGCACTCGAACCATTAAAAATGTATCATATATCATACTTCGTTTAAAAACCCAAAAGAGTCAAACACTAGGTTCATTTGTGACTAATTTTCTTCAAATTTTTTAATGAAAATAAAGGCTTACGCCCATTGTGGAAGACCTAAAGGAAGCATGGACTTCAAACAAAGTGGCTTCAATACGGGAGAGTCACAATGGTCCAAGCCTCCAAGCATCAAAATCAAGTATCCAAATTTAATCAAAGGATGTATGTAGCTATGATGGAGGTAATTTTGTATTGAATATGAAGTCAAGTGCATAAAAGTTTAGTGGTACATTGAGGTTATGTGACTCAACAACCATTTAATTTTATGCTTTTTATATGTTGGCTTAACTCGAAAGCCAACAGATCTTAACATAAGATACAAGAATCTTAAGATTACAAATCCTTAATATGGACTCTCAAGATCCATAAAACCCCATATGATGAGAAAGGCCAAAGACTTAAGCAACAAGCCAACAAATGTTTCGCTTCTTAGTAGCCCTAAATAAGCGGTAATAACAATGTGAATTGAAAGATATCCAAAAGAGAAACTAAAGCCTAGATGAGACAGTACACACAGTGATGTGATAACCTTTCATAATCATGAAAGATGTCATGAGTTTGAAAGGACCCGAGAACATCGAGTTGATCATTGAGGACAATATTCAACAAATGGAGGAAGAAATTATTATAAAGGGTTAAGCCATGTCATCCTTTTGATGAAACTTATTTCTTCTCCAATAAGATGCTCCCTTTTGGAGAAAAACGTGGATCCATTTCAAGCTTCAAAAGATATTTGATTTAGGAATAAGCATGGTGTAACTCATTAATGCATATCTAGAGAAGCGGAGAATTCAGGAATTGAAAGATCCTCTAAATACCACTACCCGAGAATATTTCATATGAGCAAGCAATAATTTTCCAAAATGGTTTGGCTAAGTTGATGATGGGAACATGACTATTTCTTTGGAAATAGATGCCTACCTATGTCAATAGATAATATGTAGTGTGCAAATGCTAGTTCTATTATCAAATGACTTAGAATAGATACTTTCGATTTCACTTGACCAAATCAACAGATCACTGAAGACTTGATCTTTATTATAGGAAAAGTTTTAAGAAGTATAAATTAAGACTTGGTAAGGATATAATTTAAAAATGTTTTAATGCTACCTGAATAGAGTAAGATGAAGAAATTTTTCCTTACAAACAATCCCCGAGTAAGAGCTAACGTTGTTTGCACTAAGGTGATTCTATAAATAGGATAGCATGGGATATCGCGGTCAACACTGTCACTAAAGTGGATTTAGTGGTATGGGATGACAAACGTAAGGATAATGTAAGCTTGAACTCAATGATTTTTTATGACTTGCTTAGCTAGTTTGGAAGAAAAGAGGATTGAGTGTAAGTAAAAGCCAAATTTGGTTTATACTTAGGAAAATTAATGAGGATCAATTTCTTAGAAGGTTACAATTTTTGAGAAGGAAAAATTATAAAGGGGGAAGAAACGTATCATTGATACAATCCTTCAAAACAATAGATACATTCCTTGCCTCTTCGATGAAAGTTAAGGAGCATGTTTGACATCAAGTGCCTTGTGTTTGAGATTGAGACATTAAAAAACAAAGTAGGAAGTGGACATGCATGGATGGAATGCATGAAATAAGTCAAAATATACTACTAGTTAAAGACTTGAACCATATCCATACTAAGGTACTTGAGAATGGCTAAGATAGATTAGGAAAGTAAGAATGATAACTTGCTTAAGTCAAAGGGATGACATATAGTTGTTGATCCCTAGAAAAGGTTATGAGAACATCAATAGGATGTTAAAGCTTTATGAAAGATGAAAACTCATGAAGGTATGAGTTAAAGATCCCAAGAAAATCCAATGGGTAACTACTTATGATGAAGAAGGGTTCTAAAGTAGCAAGGAATTGTTCTGATCTGAATTTAACTTTGCTATTAGAGTAAAGAAAAGAAAAATGACGTAGAAAGGTCAAAATAACCAAACCTCTTATGGTTTGATAAATCATTCTAAGGAAAGATGAACTAAAGATCAAACAAATCTTTGATTCGCGTGAGAATTAGACACATTAGTGTTTGCTCTCATAATGTGAAGGAAATATAAGATAGAATTCTGGATCATACAAAATGGTCAAAGAGCATTAAGAGCAAAAATAATATGCAAAGATAAAGGTCTTACTTATATGGACTATAAAAACTACTCACTAATATGGAATACTGGGAGCTCACTCCCATTGAGAAGTTTCTTTAATAGATACTGAGGAAAGAGACTCCATATCCAATAGAAAACATTGGGATAAGCCTTGAAGATAAGACCACTTAGAGTAAGGTCTTAGGTTGATTAAGAGGTGTAGAGATGAATCTCAAAACAATTCAATAAGTTTTCTTGTATTTACAAGAGGGTAAATAGATTTTAATGATGCATATCCTCTTCAAGAGATGCATTCTTTTCAATAGGATGCATAGCCAACTTTAGATTGTGTAGTACATGTGGAAAAACTGAGAATAAAAACTTTAGGGGGTTTTTTAATTGAACTGATAGAATGATCTATAAGATCATCATTTGTTGAATTTTTTGAGGATGAGAACAAGTGAATCAAGAATGTTCACTAAGTTCATAGAAGGTTCTAGGATATGATGCCCAAAGAGTGATATCTTTTCTTGCAAGGAATTGGAACTAAAATCATAGGAGAGTTGAATCATTTAACTCCTTTCAATAAATAGGGAATCTGGAAAGAAGGTTCCTTTACTAAGGAAACGTACCTTGATGGCTTGATAGGTATTGTGTTGAAAATTAAGCTCGAACAATAAGAGCGTATGAAGCCTTGAATGGATGACACTTGGAGCATTATGAAGCAAGGAACAAGCACAAATACTGCCTCAAATTTGAATAATCCGCTCATATTCCTCAAATCAATCACCTATCTAACTTAGGTGTGATAAAGTCTTCATTCTAGGAAAAGAAATCCCTATCATTTAGGGAATTTGGATCCATTTCTTGTCATCTTTGGTTTATTATAAGCCTATTATGGTCTCCTAAATTTGGCTTGAAGTGCAAGTGTAGAGTCTGCATATTCTGTGAGAAATCAATTCTAGAATGAATAGTGGTCTTTGTGTGCATAATTAGTGAAGGAAATAAGTATTCTATCTTGTGTACATTGGTTCTCTAAGTAGGAAAAATTATTTAAATGGGATAACATGCATTTAGAAGGTCTCATAATCTAGTTTGTGTGTACAAAAGCTCTTAGGTTCATTCTCAAGGATATCAAAGAATCGTGTCTTTTAGTGCATAGGGGTTTCTAAAAACATACATGTGAGGCCATTTATGCTTCAAGCTACATACGGAAATTCTATATTCGCCCATTAATGGTATCATATCATTTCAATAAATAAAGACATAGAAATTATACTTCACTTCAACCTAGAGAGATTATATTCCACTTCAACAAAAGCGAGAAAGCTTTATTTAAGAATGAACTCAATAATTTGAGAAAGAAACTTAGTAGTTATATCAATGAATACACTATGAAGATAAAAAAAGTAATTGATTCATTGGGATCCATAGGTCTTCACATAGATGATGATGACATAGTTGCATACACATTGAATGGACTTAGGGATGATGAGACATGGAAGAATTTCTCCACTTCTATATATGTTAGAGATAATCTTCTCGACTTTGAGCAACTAATGGCCATGCTGGTCATTGAGGATATGATCATTTAAGGCTAAAGGCAAAGTGCAATGAAACCTAAACATTTTATGGAAGTAAAGGAACACGTAGAGTAAAAAATCAAGGCAAACATATAGGAAGGAATGGAAGAAGATCGAATGGGGATTCTAATCAAGGCCAAGGAAGCAAGGTCTCTTCATCAAGAGGAAGAGGCAAGATCAAAGGGATGAGGAAGGTACAATCAGACTCGAGGAAATAATGACTCAAAAGAATGCTTTATATATGGCAAGTATGGCCACTATGCAAGGGATCGCTATCAAAGGGATCAAAGTGATTCATCATAAAAAGGAAAAGGTAATTATGCATCTCCTTCAAATGAGAATGAAACTATTTTTGTAAGAGTTAACATTGTTTGCACTAAGTTGAGAGTATAAACAAGATGGTATGGGATATCGAGGTTTACACTATCACTCAAGTGGATACAATGATACAGGATGCTAAGTTTAAGGATAATGGGAGGTTGAACTCGATGATATTTGATTACTTCCTCAGTTAACTTGAAAGAAAATAGGATTGAGTGTAAACAAAATTTAAACTAGGTTTACACTTAGGAAAATGAATGAACATCCATTTTTCTAGAAAGGTACAGCTTTTAGGGAGGAAAATGTATAAAGGGGGGAAGAAAGGTGTCATTGATATGATCTTTTGAAAATAGATACATTCCTTGACCCTTCTATGAAAGTTATGGGGCATGTTTGACATCAAGTAGCTTGTGTTTGAGATTGAAACTCAAAAACTAAGTAAGAAGTGGATATGCATGGATGTAATGCATGAAGTAATTCCAAAAGATATACGGGTTAAAGACTTGAACAATATCCATATGAAGGTACTTGAGAATGGCTAAGATGGATTAGGAAAGTAAGCATGATAACCTACTTAAGTCAGAAGGATGACATATAGTTTTTGATCCCTAGGAAAGATTTTGAGAACATCAATAGGATGTTGAAAACTTAAGAAAGATGAAAACTCATGAAATCATGAGTTAAAGATCTTAAGAAAATCCCATGGGTAAATATTAACAATGAAGAAGGGGTCTGAAGTAGAGAGGACTTGTTCTTATCTCAAATTAACTTGGCGAAAGGAATCAAGAAAAGAAAAATGACTTAGAAAGATCAAAAAATCAAAGCTTTTATGGTTTGATAAATTTCCAAGGAAAAATGAACTATCCATCAAAGAAATATTTGATTGGCATAAGAATTAGACACATTGGCATTTGCTCTCATAGTGTGAAGGAATTCCAAGATGGAATTTCGGATAACCGAAAATGATCAAAGAGCATTAAGAGGGAAAACGAAGATAGAAAGTTAAAAGATGGGGTTATATGGATTAAAGATAGCACTCAAAAATATGGGATAGTGGGAACTCACTCTTGTTGAGGAATTTCTCTCATGGACAGAGAGTAAAGAGAATTGGATCCTTCGAAAACATTGAGATAAGCCTTAAAGATAAGACCATTGAGATTAAGGTATTGGTTTCACTAAGAGGTGTAGAGATGTACCTCCTTGAACAAATGGAATAAATTTTCTTATATTTAGAAAAGGGTAAATAGAGTCCAATATATTTATCTTATGAAAGGCTATCCTTTATCCTTTTAAGGAGATGCATTATTTTCAATAGAATGCATAGGCAACTTTAGATTGTGTAATACATGTGGAAAAGTCGAGAATAAAAGCTTTAGGGAGATTTTTTAATTGAACTGATCGAATGAGCTATAAAAAATCATTCTTTGAATTTTTGCACTTACAGAACAAGCGGTTCAAGAATGTTCACTAAGTTCCTAGAAGGGTTTGGAATATGATTCCCTAGGGAATCTGAAAAGAGGGTCCCCCCAGCTAAGAAAAGGTGTATTGATAGCTTGTTAAGTATCGTTGCTAAAAATCAAGCTCAAACCATAAGGGCATATGAACCGCTTGAATGGATACACTTGGAGCATTATAAAACAAACAACAAGCAGGAATACTCATGCATCAAATTCTAATTTGAATCTCCCTCATAGTTAGTCTAATGTGTAGGCATTGATTCTCCCCCTCATAATTGGTCTAACTTGTAGGAATTGATTCTCTGAGTAGGAGATACTATTTAAAATTGGATAATTGCATTACCAAGGTCTCATAATCTAGTTTGTGTGTAGAAAAGCTCTCGATTTCATTATCCAAGATCTCACAGAACCCTTTTTTTGGTTTCTAAAAACATACATGTGAGGCCAACACACACACCAACTCAAGGGAAGGCTACTGGTGAAGAAGCAAGGCATCTACCCCATCACTTTTGGTATTTCTAAGTACAGATGTAAAGATCTTGGTACTCTACACTCTGCTTGCATCAAAGAGTTCTAGAAGAGTAAATTAGAGCACACCATGTTAGAATATAGCACTCAGATTGAGAAATTATATAAGAACAATTTTTAGCCATGGAAGTTTAGAATGTCTAGCTTCCTCATGGGAAAGGGCTTTTGGGAGCTTGTTAGTGCTAGATATGCTAGACCTATATTGGAAGAGAATCCAATGCTTAATCAATTGAGGATCTTGAGAGAGTGGAATGAGAAAGATAGAAGATATTTATCTTTATTTTATCCCAACATATTAACAATGCAATGGTCAAGCATATACAAGATTTAGAAACTTTAATTAAAGTACGGGAAACCTAGGGAGACTATAATCCACTTCAACCAAAGCTAGAAAAACTAAATTGAATAATGGACTCAATAATTTGAGAAAAATACCTAGTAGCAATATCAATCTCTACAATCTAAACATCAAAGAAGTACTTGATGCATTGGGATCCATAGGTTGTCACATAGATGATGATAAAGGGGGAGAATACTTCTCCCATGAATTCTCTGATTTCCTAAGGTTAACTGGAATCAAGAGACAAATCACATTTTGGTACACACCATAACAAAATGGTGTAGTCAAAAGGAAGAATAGGTACAATATAGCAACTACTACATATACATCATGGACAAAGCACCCCCATCAAGTATACATGCTACAACACCCTATGAAGCATCCTAAAATATAAAACTAGACGTATCACACTTGAGAGTGTTTGTATGTACCTGCTATGTGCTAGTTTCATGTGCATTAAGGAGCGAACTCGATGATAAATTAGAAATAATTCTGCTCATGGGGTATGAAGGTGAGTAAAAGGGGTATAGATGTTATTAACCCACAAAAAAGGAGTTGAAGATGTCAAGCGATGTCATTTTTGTTGCGCTCTCACCTTGATATTCTTCAAATGTATATATGTAGGAAAATGAACATGAATGTATCTATGTTGCGCTCTCACCATCATGCAAATAAGGGGGAGAGCTCAAAGGTCAACCATAAATATCCAAATTAGTGGAATGGTGAGATACGATGATGTGATAAGTTAAGGTATCTAGTTAAAAGACTTATCTATGATTCATTCATGGCTAGACAATATGCATATATGAGTAAAGTTTTTGAAGAAACCACATGCTTTGAAGGAGTCAATGCATTTAGGGAATGGCAAGAGGCTATGCACAAGGAGATCAAGGATTTGAAAGAAAAACAAACTTGGATATTAGTGCCAAAAAAGAAGGGTATGAAAGTCATTGGAAACAAGTGGGTATATAAGGTAAAGCAGTATTCAGATTGTCGCATGGTTAGGTATAAATCTAGGCTTGTAGCTAAAGGCTTTGCTGATATATATGGAGTGAATTATGAAGAAACATTTAGCCTTGTGGATAAGATGACTACCATCAAAATAGTTCTTGCAATTGAATACAAAAAGTATTCAATGATGTATGGACTTGATGTGAAAAACACTTTTCTAACTGGAGAGTTCAAGGAGGTAGTATACATGGACCAACCATCACGGTTTGAATATAAAACCATGTATGATTATGTTTGTATATTTTAAGAAGGTAGCGTATGCTCTCAAGAAAGCCCTAAGGGCATGGAATCAAAGGATTGTAGACTACTTGATCAATTGTGGTTACAAACAAATCAAAGGTGATCCATGCTACAAAAGGGAAGTTGAAGCATATGTCTACTTATGTGTGTAGGTAGATGACTTGATTATTATAGATGGCCATGAAGAAAGCATCAAGGAAATCAAAGAAAGGCTTGGGAAGGAGGTCAAGATCTCAGACTTTGGAGATCTAAGGTATTCCTTAGGTATTGAAGTCATATATAAGGATAATGGTATCTGGCTTATGCAGAGAAAATAGAGCTTGGATGTATTGAAGAAGTATGGACTCACAGGATGCAATCCATTGAGCAACCCAATGGAAGTACATGTGAAATTGAATTTAATGGAAGGTTATGAAGTTTAGAATCCACTCTTATATAGATCAGTAGTGGGCCCTTTGAAATATGTCAGTATCACAAGGCCTGACCTACCATATAGAGTTGGTGTGCTATCCCAATTCATGCACACAGCTAGGGCTCATTTACTTGCAGCTAAGGGAGTACTTAGATATCTCAAGGGTACGTTCGAAACATCACCAAATGAACTTTTTTATGTACGCTTTAGACTTGATAAATTAAAGTGTGGTGTAATTTTTGTTGGGTTTATTTCATTTTTGGGATTTCATGGCATTGCTAAAAAAATCATGTATATCTAGTTCCTCTATAGAATAAGTATCTAACCACATTATCGTGATGCTCTTTCACTAACCAAAAAAAATAGCATTTTCTAAGCAAGGCTTGGGGCTGAGAAAAACCACTCGTTCTTAAAGACAAAGGCCTATTTTGTTCAATCGTTTAGCTGAAGCCTTCTTGCATCCTTTGTCTTTCTAAAAATATGGGATTCTTAGTAGGGGGGATACGAAAAGAACTTAAACTTGCGTTAGTAGGATGTGACTTGATTGTTTAAAGTGGATGGACATTTGATGAAAATTACACTATATGTTTTTTTGAAGGAGGCCTTCTATCTATTGTATTATATGGAAAGAAGCAAAAATTGCATTACAAGGCTCTCACTTGATTGTTCAGAGTGGAAGACAATCTTATAGAAAATTACACTCTATATTTCTTTCATGGAGTTCTTCAATCTATTCTATTATAGAATGCTTCTAGCTTCAGTGACTAATAAGCAAGTAAGAGGCAGTGCAATATAAAAATTATGTGTGCATTTACATCCATGGAAGGTTATATCTATCCTTTTTCATCGATAGAGTAGCAAGAGATATACATCTGCTGACTAATAAGCAAGTAAGAGGTAGCGCAATATAAAAATTATGTGTGCATTTACATCCATCGAAGGTTATATCTATCCTTTTTCATCAATAGAGTAGCAAGAGATATGCATCTGCAGTAAATTGAACATGTATATGTTCCATAAAGAAAGCTAATGGCTTGTCAAAATTAAAAGTGATAGGAGAGACACTCAAAGAAAATGGTTCCATCTCAAATGATGAAGTTATCGACAAAATTGCCAAGTTCTTGATAAAAGAAAATATCACAAAAGATGATGAATTTATGTGGGATGAAATTTATGTAAAAGCATGCTTAATGAGATCTAAAAATATGCTCGATGAAAATCAAAGACAAGAATTTTTCAGGTTTGCTAAGGTAATACAAGAATAGAAAACCATGGAAGACGTGAATGAATGGGGGATATTCAAGCACATAATATCTTCAAGAGCATATGGTGAAACAAAGGGATAAAAAAGAGTGTTTGGAACCTTATGAGAATCCAACCTGATACAAGAAAAGGTATCAAACGACTTTCCAATAAAAAACATTTGTATGCATAACCACAATCGAACGTATTGTGGGATAAAACTGCAACTTTACCATTTTGAGAAGTCGTTCCAATTAATGTGATGCAGTTTTATCACATGAAAACAAACTGACTTCTAAGGGCTGACCGTTCCAAAACACAGATCCAAACCTCTTTCCAAATTCGGGAAGGCGCTAGTGCTAAATAGAGATCAAAACTTCAATGGTATATCTCTCTTTACATATCAAGCTCATTTGGAAAAATACATTGGAATCACCGTAGCAAGGTTTACAACAAAAATGTTTATAAATTATGTGTGAACGCCCAAAAAACATGTCAAAGTATGACCACGCAGTGCTTGTAGAATAGTTTGCCCAGTCATGGAATGGTAGTAGGTGGAATGTATTCAGGCTTGCTCATGAAGATCACCCTGCCTTTGTCACGATGTCATAAACTTGCCTTGAAAATGGGCATTCCCCTAAACAAACCTAGTGATGGTGTTGCTTTGGAAGCTTGTACTTCTTAGTGTAGAAGTTGTAGAATAGGATAAGCAACGAGATCATATAACCCAGCAATATCTGCAAAAGGCAATGAACATAGTCGTGAGAGAAAATTTTGAAAGAAAAAAAGAACCTTTTGATTTGACACACATGGGGTTACTCTACGCATCTGTTGTAAATACCTTGCAAAGAAACTGTGGGTATGGGGATTTGAAAATGATGGAGTACATTGCTTGGACCATGTTGATCGTGAACTGAAGCATTTGCATTTGGGTTAAGTACCTGTACGCAGAAATAAGGAGCAATGACTTACCTCATCCCTGTACGCAGAATCTGAGGACCTCGTGAGATAATACATAAAAGCAAACGTCGCAAGTGCACACAAAGCTTTTAAAGTAGTGATCCTTCTTTCGGAACATCGAGGCGAGCTACTAGGGGAATGCGACTGAGGTGTATTATGTCTGTGTCGATCTTGGGGCGGATGAAGCAAGATCGTGTTTTGGCGGAAGCACAATGGCATGTCATGTCATGGGGATCATTGCTGAGAGGCGAGATGTTACGGTGACCATAAGAGGTTTCACTTACTTTCCCCAGAACAGGTATCGTTGCTTGCGCTTACATATCATCCGTCCATAACGCCGAGAGGAAGTAGTAGAGGTACATGAAGCTGATATGTACGCTGCAAAGACAAGAAGAAGGAAGAACCGGAGAGAGTGGTTAGCTGAGCACAAAATTGGAGAAAAGAAGAAGAAGTCTCTAGGATTAACGATTATATCCAAGGAAATGAGTTATATTAAGGATTAAACAAGTGTGCAAAAATAATATACCATCTTGGACATGTAGAACACATAAATGTAGTGGGCCATCTGTCAATCCGACAAAGTAGGAGATAAAATGAGTTTAGCGTAAACGCAGCCAATCATAAAATTTAGATGGGGACTCGGGAGTACAATTACCGACTTCTCTTCTTCATTGTAGGCATTTCCCAAGTTTCAACCATCCCACATTAGTCACTCCTACAGAATAAATGGGTCGAAGGATGACAAGCAGAGAGAGAGAGAGAGAGAGAGAGAGAGAGAGAGATTGGTTAATGCGATTCAAATTCGATAGGCAACTTAAGATGACCCACAGAATCTGTACACATTACGTACCGAAGGTTGTAAGCCGAAGAAAGGACGCCGTAAGCCATGTTAAAGCTCAAGCAGGTGCAGAATACGTTGTGAGCGAGAACAAGGTAGCGAAGGGCTGCGGGCTCTTGTCGTCGACATCTTCCTCGTTCTGCTTCTGCCTCCTTGCGCATGTAACCTTCGTGTGGAGCAGCACCCACACGTATAGCGCCTAGTCCTCCAACAACACAGAAAATGTAGAGAGCCAGCATACTGATAAGCGGGGTGGGACTATCCACGGCTGGCAGGCCCCTTGTAGGCAATGCCGCTGCATTCCTCAAGGGCACCCCCAGCAAAAATAACGCTCTGCGGACGGACATCGCAACCACATTATCGAAAACCTCATATTTGTTTCTCAGTGCGGTCAGGACTTCGTGGACGACGGATACTGCCATGACGAAACTTCTGTAAGCTTCCCTTTCTATTCCGTGAGCCTCAAATAACTTTCCTAAGCCTCTGCAGGCTGTTATGTACGGTCCTTGTACGTTCTCCCGACCGACGCATGCATAATGTGCACGACTTCGGTGCAAGGCGATCCTAATGTGGAAGACTTTCATGCAAGCAGCGATTTTCCCAAAATCTATGTCTACCGCTCTCCAATCTGTTGGGGCATACGGATGAGCATCGAGAAGGGGGCCTTCCCTCAATTGTCCGGAGATGCGAAGTTTCACCACAAATGCATGGTGAAACAAAGGTTTAAGCTAAAGCATGGCACCACTTCATGTAGAAGCAGCGAGGCACATATGTAAAACATGGCCATCATTAAGTAGATAACGGCACATTTTGGTAGCTCTCTTTGTGATTGCGAGTTGAATCCTCGTTCAAAGAAGATAAAGTGCCACTCATTCTAGGGCTTGTAAATCCGCAGAGAAAGAGGGAATAGATACAAAGATTGTTACAAAGCAAAAGAAGCATGAATGGAATTCTTACATATACTTAGTTCCTAATGAACTGATTTACAAAGATTTATGCTGAATAATGTGATGCTGATTTAGCGTCCACTTCTTACAATAAGTTTTGTGAATATTTATCCTTATCGCCACAAAATACGTTTAAGTGTCTATGGAAAGAATTCTATTTACACATTGTCTTATATCATAGCATATGTAAATACATACATACATACATATCTGGATGATTGGGAATTTGGTTATCTTTTGGGTAAAGCCTATTTCAACAGCATTGACTATGCATGAATATCTATGCAAAAGAGCATGTAGAGTAATGTTGTTTCAAAAATCCTGTATGTAATTGTTTACCAAATATATTAAATTTATGAATAGTTTTTTTTGTGCCCACTACATGCAAAAACTTGCACATGAATGATCATATGTGCATATAAGTAACAATCAATTGCAACCACTATGTCGATGAAGCAGCAAATTGCAGTTAAGAATAAGGAGCAATGACTTACCTCATCCACATTAATCACAAAAAAAAAGTAGTGATGCCGTCGATGGTATATAGTTAGTGTTTAGAGAATCTGAGGACCTCGTGAGATAATACATAAAAGCAAACGTCGCAAGTGCACACAAAGCTTTTAAAGTAGTGATCCTTCTTTCGGAAGCTCGAAGCGAGCTACTTGTGGAATGCGGCTGAGGGTTATTATGTCTGTGTCGATCTTGGGGCGGATGGAACCTTGGATGGCATTGTCTATCTTCATTGGCATTTCTAGCATACTCTTTATTCATCATAGGAAGGTGAACCATCAAAAAATTTAGAGGATCTTGAATCAAATAAAGAGGAAAAGTATTTTATAGTGTTTCTTTCATGTGTTTTCGTTCTTATAGGTTTGGATTTTACCATGTGCGTTTGCCAGATCTACTAGGATCAATTTTTTCATAAGTTCATTTTGAGACATGATGTTTCATCTACATGCCATGACAAACTTTGTGAATCCATTAGATGCTTATATTGAAGGATGCTTACTGTTGAAGATAATGACAACCAAATTTTCTTACTAGGAGATCCATACATAGGCTTTGGAATTCATGCAAAGACATATCCCACATCAACAAAGAGAACACAACAGGCATGTGGACCCACTACAACATACGAGGGGAATATCGATGCTGCCCCGACAGTCATGCTCAACGTCCTTATAAACGTTAGAAAAGTGTAATTAGGCATACCGATGGTCACTTGATCCTCGGTATGACTATTTAAAATGGGATGTTCCGTGACCACCAGTGTGCGCATCGATATAAGTATCGATATAGGCATCGATATAAGCATCCTATATCGAGGCCGTGTTTTAAACATACCAAGAACCCGAGAGCAAAAATCAACATTTTTCACGTGTTTTACATTCCTTACTACTTGCTTGTGTTGAACTTGCATGCACAAACCCAATTGTGACCTACATTGTCTTGTGCAACCACCCACACACACACACACACACACAAATCTCTCTCTCTACACGCACACACACACATTCTCTAGATCTCGCATCTTGGTAAGTGGTGTGCATAGTCTTACCCTTTGTCTTTCTCTATGCTTTATGTTTTATAATTTTTCTTCTCTATGATTTTGTAGAAGTTTTCTGGTGTAGATTCTTTGGAATTTGACGTTAGACATCATACATTATGCTTTGATGACAATGATCCAAAAGAGGGACATACATGTAAGTGATTGTTTTATTCTCTATTGATAGAGAGAGAGATAGAGAGAGAGAGAAAGATAGAGAGAGATAAAGAGAGATGAAAGAGAGCAAGATAGAGAAAGAACTAAGGAGAGATGAAAGAGAGAAAGATAGAGAGAGAGATGAAAAAGAGAAAGATAGAGAGAGAGAGATAAAGAGAGAGAGATAAATAGAGAGAGATATAGAAATACATACACACACACACATACACACAAGCATATACACACACACATACACACATGCATACACATACATATGCATACATACATACACACGTGCATGCATACACACACACACATGTACACACATGCATACATATACACACACATAAACACACATGCATACATACACACACATACATACACACACATATACACACATGCATACATACACACACATACACATATACACACATGCATATATACACACACACATACATACACACACATGTACACACATGCATACATACACACACATATATACACACATGCATACATGTACACACATTTACACACACATACATACACACATATACACACATGCATACATACAGACACATACACATATACACACATGCATACATACACACACATACATACACACACAAACACACACACATGTACACACATGCATACATACACACACTTATACACACATGGATACATACACACACATATACACACACAACATACACACACATATACATACATGCATACATACAGACACATACACATATACACACATGCATACATACACACACACACATGTATGCATGTATGTTTTTGGTCCTTTCTTTATTATCATATGATTCTCCTATGATGGCCTCTCTTTTAGGCATTCCTACCAAAATTTTTGGGTCTTCAGCTTCATATTTCTTGAAATTCTTTGGTACTTCAAACAATGATCCCTCCTCTTCTGGTTTCACTGCTTTTTTTTTTTCTTTTTCTTTTGACTGCCTTCTCCTTCCTCCCTTGAATTTATAGTCTTAATGCTTGTGAGAGGTTCTTCTTCTTTTTGGGTATATACTCTTAAATTCTCTAGATAGTGCTCCTCTGAGTCAAAGCAACTATCCATCACAATGGACCCTAGCTCATTGTCATCGTCTGCTTCTTCTATGACAGCACTAGGGTCACACTCTTCTAGCAAGGGCTCACACATGAACAGAGAGATATCATAACCCTCCTCATCACAATGAGGTGTCCACTATTCTTCATTGACAGCAATGTCCATGGTGGTTAAGATTTGTGCCCAACCGTGAGGCTCAAATTCCTCATCTGGAAAGATCATTGGTGTGTAGGTTGGGTCTCTAACCGGTCTATCTCCTTGAGAAACAACTTCTTCTCTTGCCGTTAGGTGTCTTTCCTCTTCCTCTGTGACCTTACACATCCACAAGTGAGTATCTTCATGCATCCAAGATGGATCCGAAGAACTTATTGAATTCATAGAGATTGAATCTTCTTGTGCCTTGTGGATAGGATTCCATCGTAAGGGTGATACATCTCTATATGTATATTCCTTTAGATTGACCTTGGTGATGACAAGTATAAGGAGTTGGTTCCCCAATCTTGTACTATTTGGAGTTTTCATATGAAGGGTCTTCCTAGGATCATCTCATAGACATTATTTTTGCCAAAGTCACATATAGCAAAGGTGTGCTCAAACTCTGCCCCACAAGTGGTTAGATTTATCCCTTCTAGCAATCTTAGAGGTCTTTCAATATGGTCGTCAACCATTTGAAGCTTCATTCTAGTTGGTCTTAATGTGGGTTTGTCCCATTCCTTCCACAAGGAGGTGGTCACAATTGGAACACCATCACCTGAATCTAAGATAGCTTTGGTAGTGTAACCTTGGTAGGTGATTGGAAGTTAAGTATTGCCTTGTTCACCTTCACTCATGTCTCCTATTTTGTCTAGAGGCATCTCTGGTACTTTCTGCTTAGAGCCTCCTTTTGACACATGGGAACCAAGCTATGGGACTTGGTTTGCCACATGTTTCCATAGCTATGGTTATATTTTGAATAGCTCTTCTAAAGTGAGATGATACTAAACCTTAGTGTTCTTTATGACTTCCATGTTTCTTGGAACAACTAAGTCTTCATTTCTTATCAGTATTGTGGGAGCTCTGATCTGAAGAGATTTATATTCCCATGGGCATGTGAATTGTGGCAACTCTTGTAAAGAATTAGATTAAAAATATAATCTTTCTTCCTATTGTTGCTCTACTTGGTCTCCATAAATAGATTGAATGTCTTGGGGAAATTGATCATGGAGATCACCAAATTCAAGAATAGGAGGGGGATTACCCTTATCCTTGGCCCATTTCTCTTCTTGTATTTCTCGCAAGAACTTTTGAGAGTACTCTTCAATTGAAAGGGGTGCTCCATCATCCATGGAATCAAGAATGTAAACTTTTGTCTCTTTCAACAACTGGTTAAGCCTGTGGTGGTAAAGTACACACATATACACATGCATATGCACAAACATTCCTACAACCACATAAAAAGACTTACATGCATGCATTATTGCATATATATATATATATATATATATATATATATGTATATATATATATATATACATATATATATATATATATATATATATATATATATATATATATATATATATATATATATATATATATATATATATATATATATATATATATATATATGTATATGCACATCCACATGCATGCACATTCACATGCATGCACATGGATGCAAATGCAAAAGCATCCACATACACATGCATGTTTCATACATATACACATGCATATACATACACATGCATATACATATAGACATATATATATATACATATGCATATACATATACATATACACACATATACATATACATGCATATACATATACACACACATACACAAGAACATGCACATACTCATACACACATATACACTTATACATGCACATGCACATACATACATATACACACACATACACATGCACATACATACATATACAAACACATACATATACACTTAGGTACACACATATGAATGAATTATATAATTAAAGTATTAAAACACATATACACATGCACACACACATGCACATACCTACATATACACATATACATGCACATACACACATATACACATAGAGTTATACATATACATGCATATACATATACACACACATACACATGCACATGCACATACTCATACACACATATACACTTATACATGCACATGCACATACATACATATACACACACATACACATGCACATACATACATATACACACACATACATATACACTTAGGTACACACATATGAATAAATTATATAATGAAAGTATTAAAACACATATACACATGCGCACACACATGCACATACCTACATATACACATATACATGCACATACACACATATACACATAGAGTTATACATATAAATGCATATACATATACACACACATACACATGCACATGCACATACTCATACACACATAAACACTTATACATGCACATGCACATACATACATATACACACACATACACATGCACATACATACATATACACACACATACATATACACTTAGGTACACACATATGAATGAATTATATAATTAAAGTATTAAAACACATATACAGATGCGCACACACATACACATAGCTACATATACACATATACATGCACATACACACATATACACATAGAGTTATACATATAAATGCATATACATATACACACACATACACATGCACATGCACATACTCATACACACATATACACTTATACATGCACATGCACATACATACATATACACACACATACACATGCACATACATACATATACACACACATACATATAGAGTTAGGTACAAACATATGAATGAATTATATAATTAAAGTATTAAAACACATATACAGATGCACACACATGCACATACCTACATATACACATATACATGCACATACACACATATACATGCACATACACACATATACACATAGAGTTATACATATACATGCATATACATATACACACACATACACATGCACAAGCACATACTCATACACACATATACACTTACACATGCACATGCACATACATACATATACACACACATACACATGCACATACATACATGTACACTACATACATATACACTTAGGTACACACATATGAATGAATTATATAATTAAAGTATTAAAGCACATATACACATGCACACACACATGCACATACCTACATATAAACATATACATGCACATACACACATAAACACATAGAGTTATACATATACATGCATATACATATACACACACATACACATGCACATGCACATACTCATACACACATATACACTTATACATGCACATGCACATACATACATATACACACACATACACATGCACATACATACATATACACACACATACATATACACTTAGGTACAAACATATGAATGAATTATATAATTCAAGTATTAAAACACATATACAGATGCACACACATGCACATACCTACATATACACATATACATGCACATACACACATATACACATAGAGTTATACATATACATGCATATACATGCATATACATATACACACACATACACATGCACATGCACATACTCATACACACATATACACTTACACATGCACATGCACATACATACATATACACACACATACACATGCACATACATACATGTACACTACATACATATACACTTAGGTACACACATATGAATGAATTATATAATTAAAGTATTAAAACAATGCTTAATATAAACAATAATAACAATCAATAGAACAAAACTCTTAATTACTTAATACCATACACACAATTCAAAACATAACTGAAATGAAAAATATATAAATAATATATATATATATATATATATATATATATATATATATATATATATATATATATATATATATATATATATATATATATATATATATATATATACATATACATATATATATATATATATATATACATATATATATTGTATATATATATATATATATATATATATATATATATATATATATATATATATATATATATATATATATATATATATATATATATATATATATGTATATAAAAATATACATATATATATATATATATATATATATATATATATATATATATATATATATATATATATATATATATATATATATATATATATATATATATATCAATGTAAATACATATAATCCAATGTCATAATCAACTAAAATCCTAATCATCATCATCATGATCATCATCATCATCAACAATATCATGATCATCCTGATCTATTTACACACATATACATATACATGCACATTTATAGATACACACACATACATGCACATTGTTACACACACATACACATGCATGCAATTACACACATATAATGAATACACATAGACACATACACATACTCACATACACGTACACATACTCACATACACGTACACATACTCACATACACATACAGATGCATAATCATATGTACACACACATAGACTCATATAATCATATTTACATGCATATATACATATACACATGTATATATACACACACACAACACATGCATATGCACATATAGATACACATACATACACAACACATGCATACACATAAATAAATAAATAAATAAATAAATCCTATTTCAAAAATCCTAAATTGAAAACACTAATTTCGATATTAGGGTTTTAAAATCCCTAATTTAAAAACTCCAATTCAACCTTTTAGCCATATGTTTGAAGTATATGTACACCTCCGACATCCTACTAGAGAGATGTCTCTCCTCCGAACCTTATGCCTCTATATATAGCTACTCGAATCAAAGAGGATCATAATATATATAAAGATATATGATGGGGGAAGTATCTCAACCCCTAAGCAATGACGAAGCGTGAATGACCTCCACAGGTATCCTTCTTTTACCTCTGCACACCAAAAATACTCTTACTCAGAGCTTATGCAGAGAACTCCAGTGAGCTTTTGTAGACCTCTAGTAGACACCAAGAGCTTTTCAAAAAAAACAAATTTCACTTCAAATGGATGCTTACACAAGGAGAAACAATGTCTAAAACATGAGCTAGTTGAATGCTCACAACTGCCAGTCAAGCGGATACCTCACTTCACTCCAGCAAGCTTTTCTCAGCGATTATACAGAGAATGAATCTCAAACGTGGGTCAAATTTAGAGGACTCTAATAGCTACCCAATGACACCAAAATCATAGCAGATGGATACATAGAGAAGGAGAACCAACCCTTACAACAGAGAGAAAAATATTTCCAACAAAGCCTACACACCAAGAGAGATATCAATCACACAACTTCACTAAAATGAATGTTTCTCTTAGATTACTCAGAGAATGCTCTAGCGACTTTGTGAGCATAAAATAGACTCTAATAGCTATCTAATGAGACAAGAATTAAATCAAATGGATACAATATAAGGGAGAACCAATGCTAACAACTCAGGGGTAGAGAGTTGCAACACTGCCTGCGCACACACATAGATATGCCTACTAAAAGAAAAGAAACAAGCAAGCAAGGGGCTAGCTTAAGCAAGGGGCTTGCTTATCACAACTCCAGCACTTAGTGCTCACTTTACATGAGCTATAACTCCAAGAAGATGGGCCAAAAGAAGTCGGGATACATGCTCCTTTTATAGTGAGAAGTGTGCCCCTAAGATCTAGGAACTACCTTTCCAAATCAGCCTCCTAACTTGGAGGACTTAGTTGAGATGACTTGGGGAGTGGTTGAGTGAGTTTTCTTGATGGAATCTCATGGCTTTTGGCTTCCTTTGATTGCTCCACATGTCCATAAAAGATTCCCCACGAATTTGTAGCTTGAAGCTTGACTTTTAACACTCCCCCTCAAGCTTCAATTCTTCATCCTCATCCAAGCTCCTTCATGTTGATGCTCTGCTTGAATTTTGAAATCTTCATTCCATCCAAAGCCTTTGTAAACATGTCGGCAACTTGGTCTTTGGTACCAATATGATGTACTGAAACTTCCTTGGATATCACCTTTTCCCTTATGAAGTGATAGTGCTCTTCAATATGCTTGGTTCTAGCATGATAGATAGGATTTGATGCTAGATGAATGCTACTCATATTGTCACAAAAAATTGGATATGTGTCAACCTGCAAATTAAGCTCCATAAATAACTTCTTAATCCACATTAGCTCACATGTAACTTGAGCCAAAGCTCTATACTCAGCCTCGGTGGAAGATAATGCCACCGTGGGTTGCTTCTTTGAATCAGCATCAGAATAAGCTTTGACCTGCATATCATCATCAAATGAATAGAACAATCCTTCATTTATAGTGGCCTTGAGATATCGTAACATTCTTCTTGCAGCTTGCAAGTGTGTAGTCCTTGGACTATGCATAAATTGTGATAACACTCCAACTCCATATGCTATGTCAGGCCTAGTTATTGTGGCATAATTGAAATAGCCTACAATAGAGCTATAAAAAGTTACATCCTCTAATGGCTCTCCATCAATGGAGCTTAGCTTTACATTAACTTCCATGGGATTTGAAATAGGCTTGCAATGTAGCATCCCAAACCTCTCAAGTAGGTCTAGAATATACTTCCTTTGTATGAGCATCATACCTTCTTTTTTGTATACAACTTCAATGCCAAGAAAATACCTAAGATCTCCAAGATCAGAGATCCTAAACTCCTTTCCAAGCTTTGCCTTGATCTCCTCAATGCCCTTTGTATCATTACCTGTAATGATAAGATCATCTACATACACGCACATGTAGACTCCAAGTTCTCCTCTTTGTTTGATGAAGAGAGATGGATCCGCCTTGCATTGATTGTAACCACATTTGATCAAATAGTCCACCAATCTTTGGTTCCAAGCCCTTGGAGCTTGCTTTAGGCCATAAAGTGCCTTCTTCAACCTACAAACATGATGTGGAAACTCTTTATGAACAAAACCTAGTGGTTGCTCCATGTATACCTCTTCTTCCAAGTCTCCATTGAGAAAGGCATTCTTGATATCCAATTGGAAAAGCTTCCATCCTTTGCTAGTAGCCATTGCAATGAGTGTCCAAATGGTGCTCATCTTTGCCACGGGGCTGAATGTCTCTTCAAAGTCCACTTCATAGGTTTGTGCAAAACCCTTGGCCACCAATCTTGCTTTGAACCTAGAAATAGATCCATCTGAATTCCTCTTTACTTTATACACCCACTTATTACCTATTACCTTCATGTTATCCTTCTTGGGCACTAGAGTCCATGTTTGATTCTCCTCAAGTGCGTCGATCTCTTCTTGCATTGCCTCTTTCCATTCGGTGTACCTGCTTGCATCTTCATAGCAATCGGGCTCATGATCTTCTACTTCTTTGTTCATATATGCATAATGAGTTGCCATGTATGAATCATAAGTAAACCTTTGAGTTGGATACTTAACTCTAGAAGACTTCCTTTCTTCACCTTTTGGAGGAATAAACCTCCTTTGCCTTGGCAACTTGATCTCTTTCTTTGACATGGCTTCTTTCTCCATCATGTGTCCTTCATCATCTTCAACTTCATTACCTTCTTCATCCAACTCCACCAATGTTGCTTTGGCTTTGTTGATTGATTGTGCTTCATAGCTTGATGAAGATCTCCCCCTCCATGGTGAGTTCATGCTTGAACTATCTTCATTGATGGAACACCTTGGGCCGCTTAGCTCTAGGTCGATTTGTTCTTCATCATGTCCATGCTTTTCTTCTTCATAGTCCTGCATACAATCATACTTCTTATACCAAGGGAGTAGCTCATCAAATGCTACATCCCTTGATATCCTCAAGTCCTTTGTGTTTGGGTTGAAGCACCTGTAACCTTTATGATCATTTGAATACCCTAGAACACACACTTTTCTGCCTTTGGCTGTAGCTTGTGCCTCAATTCACTTGGCACATGTACATAACAAGTACATCCAAATATCTTCAAGTGGGAAAGATCAGGTTTCTTACCATAATAGGCTTGATATGGTGTCAAGCCATGGATCCCTGAGGTAGGAGCCCTATTCATAAGATACACGGCGGTATTTGCTGCATCACTCCAAAACATGTTAGGTACATTCATCTCATTAAGCATTGCTCTAGCGATCTCGGCAATGTATCTATTCTTTCTCTCTGCTACTCCATTTTGTTGGGGTGTGTACCTGCATGTTACTTGCCTCTTGATGCCTTGATCCATTAAAAAATCAGAAAACTCATTTGAGAAATATTCTCCCCCTCCATCGGACCTTAGCTTCTTGATATATGTACATGTTTCCTTCTCTACCATTGCCTTGAATGCTTTGAAACATGTAAACACATCTGATTTGTTTTTGATGAAATAAACCCAAACAATCCTTGTGCAATCATCTATAAAAGTTACAAAGTACTTGTTACCTCCAATGGATTGCTCTTTGGTTGGCCCCCACACATCTGTATGTATCAACTCCAATGGAAGTTGGCTTATGTAGCCACTCTTCTTGAATGGAAGTCTTGCTTGCTTCCCTAGTTGGCAAGATTCACATAAATGCTTCATACCTTGTCCTTGGAAGTTGGGAAGACCTTCAACCAGCCTCTTGAATTGCATTTCCTTCATTCTTTGTATGTTGATGTAACCTATCCTCTTGTGCCACAAGTCCAACTCCGAAATCCTCTTGTTTCCATATGTGAAGTAGACATGTTGAGTGGAATGAGAATTTACCTCCAAAGTGAAGAGTCTCCCTTGCTTCTTTCCTCTTGCTGTAACCTTGCTTAGGGTTCTGCACAAAGCATCCACCTTTGTTGAACCTTACTTGATAGCCTCTTTCAACCATTTGCCCAACGGACACCAAGTTCTTTGTGATAGTAGGTACATGCAAGACATCCTTGAGACATCTTCCTTCCTCCTTGTCATCCAAAGCTACATCTCCAACATGGGAGATCTCATGGGCTGTATCATCACCTGTTTCTACATGTCCTTTACCTTTGGGAACATGTAGATTAGTAAACCAAGAAGAATTGCAACTCATATGGTTGCTACATCCACTATCAATATACCAAGTGTTATCTACTTTTCTTGAATTCCCATTCATGTGCATCATCAAGAGATTGTCATTTTCTGAACTTGTAGAAGCATAATTACCTTGGCATTTGTATGAAGAACCTTGATTATAGCTCCTTTGGTTTCCTCCTTGGTAGCAATCTCTAGCATAGTGGCCAAACTTGCCACATATGTAACATCCTTCGCCATCTTGATTCCTGTTTTGTTGATGTCGTCCTCCTCTTCCTCTTGTTATTCCTCTCCCTCTTTGTGATGAGGTGCCTTGCTCATGTCCTTGATTGCTTGAGTGGCCTTGCCTTCCTCCAAACCTTCCTTTGCCCCTTCCTTGTCCTCGTCTTCCTTTGCCCCTTTCATTACCGGCATAGAAAACTTGTGCATCCTTGCTTTTAGTTGAACTTGCACACACACATAATGCATAGTGAAGTTGTGTGATTGATATCTCTATTGGTGTGTAGGCTCTGTTGGAAATATTTTGCTCTCTGTTGTAAGGGCTGGTTCTCCTTCTCTATGTATCCATTTGCTATGATTTTGGTGTCATTGGGTAGCTATTAGAGTCCTCTAATGTTGACCCAGGTTTGCGATTCATTCTTTGTATAATCTCTAAGAAAAGCTTGCTGGAGTGAAGTGAGGTATCTGCTTGACTGGCAGTTGTGAGCATTCAACTAGCTCATGTTGTAGACATTGTTTCTCCTTGTGTAAGCATCCATTTCAAGTGAAATTTGTTTTGTTGGAAAGCTCTTGGTGTATTATACAGGTCTACAAAAGCTCTATGGAGTTCGCTGCATAAGCTCTGAGTAAGAGCATTTTTGGTGTGCAGAGGTCAAAGAAGGATACCTGTGGAGGTCATTCACGCTTCGTCATTGCTTTAGGGGTTGAGATACTTCCCCCATCAGTGGTATCAGAGCATTTGGGCATCTTGGAGGCATCACATACAAGCAAGAAGACCTCTTGGAGTTGGTGGTTGAAGATTTACATCAACAAAAGCTTCTTGGAGGTAGCTTACATCAAGGGGGAGCTATTCTACTCAAAGTTTCAAGACCACAAGGTGTCCATCTAAGGAAAACTTTGGATTGAGGTAACCTCAGAGCCTCATTTTCATTTTACACACATAGGAGCATTAGCCAAGGGCTAGGTCAAGTATCAAAGACTAGATATGGGAGACTTCAACACTCAAATTGAAAAGCTAGACAAAGGGAACTATCAACCATGGAGATTTAGGGTATTCAACTATCTTATGGGCAAGGGCCTTTGAGGGTTGATTAGTGGAAGTGAACCAAGACCTAGGTTGGATGAGAATCCAACCAATGACCAGAGAAGGGCCTTTAGGGAATGGAATGAAAGAGACAAGAGGGTTATCTTTATCCTTTCCCAACACATTAGCAATAGCATGATCGGCCATATCCAAGACTTGGATTCAAGCATGAAGGTATGGGAGACACTTGAAAGGCTTTATTCAACAAGCACCAAAGCAAGGAAGATCCAACTCAAGAATGAGCTCAACAACCTTAGGAAGAGCTCAGGGAGTAGCATAAATGACTACATACTTAAGTTCAAGGAGTTATCAGATGCATTGGGATCCATTGGAAGCCATGTAGACGATGACGATCTTCTGGCTTATACTCTCAATGGTTTGAGAGATGATGAGAAGTGGAAACCCTTTACCACTTCAGTATATGTAAGGGATAATCTTCCCGATTTTGAGCAATTGGTTGCTCTCATGGTCATCGAAGAAATGAACATAGGTGGAAGTTCAACTAAAAGCAAGGATGCACAAGTTTTCTATGCAGGTAATGAAAGGGGCAAAGGAAGACGAGGACAAGGAAGGGGCAAAGGAAGGTTTGGAGGAAGGCAAGGCCACTCAAGCAATCAAGGACATGACCAAGGCACCTCATCACAAAGAGGGAGAGGAATAACAAGAGGAAGAGGAGGACGACATCAACAAAACAGGAATCAAGATGGCGAAGGATGTTACATATGTGGCAAGTTTGGCCACTATGCTAGAGATTGCTACCAAGGAGGAAACCAAAGGAGCTATAATCAAGGTCCTTCATACAAATGCCAAGGTAATTATGCTTCTACAAGTTCAGAAAATGACAATCTCTTGATGATGCACATGAATGGGAATTCAAGAAAAGTAGATAACACTTGGTATATTGATAGTGGATGTAGCAACCATATGAGTTGGAATTCTTCTTGGTTTACTAATCTACATGTTCCCAAAGGTAAAGGACATGTAGAAACAGGTGATGATACAGCCCATGAGATCTCCCATGTTGGAGATGTAGCTTTGGATGACAAGGAGGAAGGAAGATGTCTCAAGGATGTCTTGCATGTACCTACCATCACAAAGAACTTGGTGTCCGTTGGGCAAATGGTTGAAAGAGGCTATCAAGTAAGGTTCAACAAAGGTGGATGCTTTGTGGAGAACCCTAAGCAAGGTTACAAGGTCATAGCAAGAGGAAAGAAGCAAGGGAGACTCTTCACTTTGGAGGTAAATTCTCATTCCACTCAACATGTCTACTTCACATATGAAAACAAGAGGATTTCGGAGTTGGACTTGTGGCACAAGAGGATAGGTCACATCAACATAGAGAGAATGAAGGAAATGCAATTCAAGAGGCTGGTTAAAGGTCTTCCCAACTTCCAAGGACAAGGTATGAAGCATTTATGTGAATCTTGTCAACTAGGGAAGCAAGCGAGACTTCCATTCAAGAAGAGTGGCTACATAAGCCAACATCCATTGGAGTTGATACATACAGATGTGTGGGGGCCAACCAAAGAGCAATCCATTGGAGGTAACAAGTACTTTGTCACTTTTATAGATGATTGCACAAGGATGGTTTGGGTTTATTTCATAAAAAACAAATCAGATGTGTGTACATGTTTCAAAGCATTCAAGGCAATGGTAGAAAAGGAAACAGGTACATATATCAAGAAGCTAAGGTCCGATGGAGGGGGAGAATATTTCTCCAATGAGTTTTTTGATTTTTTAATGGATCAAGGCATCAAGAGGATAGTAACATGCAGGTACACACCCCAACAAAATGGAGTAGCAGAAAGAAAGAATAGATACATTGCCGAGATCGCTAAAGCAATGCTTAATGAGATGAATGTACCTAACATGTTTTGGAGTGATGCAGCAAATACCGTCATGTATCTTATGATTAGGGCTCCTACCTCAGGGATCCATGGCTTGACACCATATCAAGCCTATTATGGTAAGAAACCTAATCTTTCCCGCTTGAAGATATTTGGATGTACTTGTTATGTACATGTGCCAAGTGAATTGAGGCACAAGCTAGAACCAAAGGCAGAAAAGTGTGTGTTTCTAGGATATTTAAATGATCATAAAGGTTACAGGTGCTTCAACCCAAACACAAAGGACTTGAGGATATCAAGGGATGTAGCATTTGATGAGCTACTCCCTTGGTATAAGAAGTATGATTGTATGCAGGACTATGAAGAAGAAAAGCATGGACATGATGAAGAACAAATCGACCTAGAGCTAAGTGGCCCAAGGTGTTCCATCAATGAAGATAGTTCAAGCATGAACTCACCATAGAGGGGGAGATCTTCATCAAGCTATGAAGCACAATCAATCAACAAAGGCAAAGAACACTGAGTCACAACAAAGGAGAACAAAGGCATGTTCTCTATTCCTTTTTACCTAAAGACCATTATATCAAGCAATAAAGTGGACATTTTACAATATCTAGAAAGCATCACTTGTTCTTGCTTGTAAATATTATCACTAGAAGCTTGATCTCATATCTTAAGTAGTCAAGATAGCTATAATAAAATTCTTGTTGCCATGAAAACTAGTTGTTCAGCATGATCAAGAATCCCACATCATGATCTTTGACAAGAGATTGGAGTTGAAGGTGCAAGTAAGAGTTCGGGAAGCTCCTTCATTACATCTATAACCTCAACAAGCACAGATTATAGCTGATTAAAAGTTACTCGAAAATTAGAGTACATGTGTTGCAAAAATCGGAACATTTTAACAAGGCAATTAAGATCATCCCCTTTGTATGGTTAAGATCCTCATTGAATGCTGGGCCATATTCACAGAATATGAAATACATTTCACAAAAGCATTCCCAAGAGAAGATTATAATCAACAAAATTATACTAAGAAACATTCACACATGATCAAAGAAATGCTAAAGATAAATCAAGCTGAACACAAAGTGGAAGCAGAACTCGACATTATATTTCTATTAAAATGATGTTTTACATTTCATGTGTTTTACAAGAGTAATGTGAATCTACAATAGAAGCTGATCATAGCTTTCCTCAGGCTCAAGGATATTGGGATCCTCTGGAACATTAGAACACATATCCTACCTCTCTTGCTCCAAGATTGGCTCTTCAAGGTCAGCCATGTCCCCCGGTTCATCTGCAAGTGGGGGAACAGGCGCCCTTGAAGCCGGTTGGAATCTCTCCGTGTCTGCAATGTGCTTCCTTCCAACCTCTTGGTCTTCATCTCGGCATTCATTCAGCCCATTGATTCTCATTCTAATGAAGCTCACTTGAGCATCATCCTTCTCCACAGCTATGCAGTGCCTGAACATCTTTAAGGAGCAAGCCAGAGTCGTTCCTGAAACAGCAGAAAACCACTTAGAGGCGTCAATCAACCATGACTAATGAAAATTGCGAAAATTGAAATTACTTGTGCCCGAAAAAAGGTCTAGGACCCAGTCATCATCATTGGAGAATAGTTGAAGCAATCTCATTATGAGCTTTTGTGGCTTCTGATAGGGGTTAACCAATGTCATGTCCTCAGCTACATGAGGAAGTTTCTTGGTAACGGCTGGGAACATGAGCACATTTGAGATCCCATTCTCATTGCAATGCTCCCTGACTCTCCTTTTTCTTACTTCATCATAATAGCCAACTGTAATGCATTCAGTGGAGCTCACAAACCTATGCAAAGGAGTGTGATTTACGTTTGTCTTCACCCTGCCAACAAGAACTATGAATCACAGAGAGCATCATTAAAGCCATGGAGATAGAAAGAAGATTACTTACCACGTGAGGCACTCCACAGCATGACATCTTGCCTTCAGAGCAGTTGAAACAGAGAAAGACTGGTCTCTGCTATGGAAAATTACTATCCTCCAAAGAGGAGACATAGTCAACTCTGCAAAATCAGTGACCATCTTCCGAATCTGAGGGTGTTTGAAGGGTTCATCATCATTAACTGATCCCAACATCCTAAATCCATAGGGTATGTCTGCTATGAGAAGGGAGAAATGTTTTCTAGGCACAACAGAACAAATATTATTTACAGCACTACAAAATACATTGTAATATACAGGCCTAAGGGGGTCTAGGGGATTGGAGAAACATTTCAGATCAGGTTCATCATCAAAATCCATCTCCTTGGCTTTTACTCTAGATTTCTCATGCCTTGCTCTTTGAATGTGAGCCATGAATGCAGGGGGGCAATCATCTAGTAGCTCTGCATACTTACTTTTCTTTGGTTTCTACAGAAAAAACTAGAAAGACAATTAAATGAGCTCTTCAATACAGCAAACAAAACATAAGGAACCGATGCATGGCATCGATTTCGTGTGGGGGTAGATGCCTGGCATCGACTTTGGGACATAAGTAAATGCCTGGCATCGACTTATGCCACGAGGTCGATGCCAGGCATTGACTTATGCTGTAGGTCAATGCCAGGCATCGACTTATGCCCCCAAGTCGATGCCAGGCATCGACTTTTGGCTGTAGGTCGATACCAGGCATTGAATTTACCAGTAAGTCGATGCCAGGCATCGAATTCGTACTAAAAGCCTGACATCAAATTGGTTAGGTGAATCAAGGCATCTAACCTAATGGCAAACCAGGCACAACCTCAGAAAGAAAACCTACCCAATCATGAAACAAGATAAAATATTCTGATAAAGCTTTGTAGGATGATGTGGTTGGATAGTCTGCTTGGACCTCTGTCCAAGAAAAGCAACCCAGCCTCTTCATCATCACCTCCTGAATCTTCATGTATACTTTATGACTATAGTCACAGAAATAAAAAAGAGACTAGGTTAGACCAAAAACATGCGAGGAGGGAAAAAGGATCTGAGAATAACATACATACTTATTGAGCTTTGTCACCATCTCCTCCAGGCTTAACTCCTTGGAGATTACCCTTGACAAAGTTGATATAATCAATGTATCATCCTTGATTCCTTGAAGGGCCCTCCATGGTGTCAGCTTCATGTCCTCAGGAGCCTCTTCAATTGAGAGGTCAACTTTCCTTTCCTTTCCCGTCAGATCAACCTGTGGGTCTGGCCTCGACTTCCGTTGCTTCTCGCCCTTGACCTCCTTGTTCTCCCACATTGTGAAAATTTTATCCTGCAGATCCCAGATCTCACCTCATCTGAATGCCAGTTGAAACCATGGATCATATTTCCTCAATACATCATACTTTTTATTCTCATTCAGTGCAATTCGAACCTCAATAAGGCATTGCTTTCGTAGATTGGGATGTATTCTTCCAGCTTCCTTCACGAGACAATCTTCATATTCATGGTGGAAGAACCGAATTCTCTCTATGGAGGACATTTTTTGCCTGTAGTCATTGTCATTGTTGTGATCCCAAGCAAGAAGCTTGGCTTCCTCGGTTGTAAGACCAGCATATATCTTACACTCTACATACCTAAAGAAAAATGTGGTAGGGTGCTCCTTCACTAGCTGTCTACGGGCCTCTGCAGAGTGTGAGCCTCCAATCACATAATAAGTATAATCCTCAAACAAACCCTCATTGAACTCGTCCACAGAGGTGCACTCATTCGGATCCACCATGACAAGGAATGGTACAACAGTAGCATGAGGATTTATTTTCATTTTCTTCTTAAGATTGTGCACGTGCAAATTGTGTGGCTCCCTGATCTCAAGGGGCCTCCTCCCTATGACTGGATCTATTGGTGGCCTTTGGATGATATTGATTGGCAGGTGGAACAACTGCCCCTTCTTCATAACTTTTCTTCTAGCTATGTCCTCCCTCATCTTGTTCTGCTCAGTACCAAGAACACTCGAGGCAAGCTCTCCACCAGGTGCAACAATTATATCCTTAGAGCTAGAGCTTGACTCAGAAGACTCCTCTTTTGCAATTCTCTTCTTTTTCTTCTCAAATTTTTTCTGCACGCTCTGCTTACCCCTTGCCTTTACAGGGGTTGTCATCTTCTATTGTGTTGGCATGATGTTGCCCTGGATCCATGGCATCAAGTCCTTGATAAGATTCACTGAGTCCCTACATATCTGAGCTAGCCCATCTGGAACAGAGCACTCTGGGCACAAGAAATCCATCTCGCACATAACATTTCTTAAACCTTTCGATGTCTCTACCAAGAAAAGGAGGTTGTCAGAATCCTCATCTTCATAGTCCAGTTTGTACACAAGGCCATACTGAAAACCTTGTGTTGTCGTGATCTTTCCTCTCCCATATGCCCCTGCGAACACAAGAAGGACTGCATTCTTTCCTTCAACATACTGAAGGCACCACTCCGGATTTGTCATGTCCCGCAGTGGACGATCTGTCCTTAAGACCTCTACGTCCCTCGACCTATCCTTCATAGTTGTATCATCCTCAGGAATACTCTGTCCACCAGAGGATATTCCAACCGGGTTGCTAGCCTTCTAAGAGGATAAGGATGCAATAATTTTCTTTGGTTTTGCTTGGTGACCAATGCCTTTGTCACCTTGCTGATCACCAGAGCTCATGGTGACTCTCAGCTTCTTGAAGGGCCTCTCACTCTTGGACTCCGCATCCCTGAAGGTGCTTAGAAATATCAGCTCATACGTAAATGTGGTTTTCAAAGGCCCAAGTCGATGCCAGGCATCGACTTTAAGTGCAAGTCGATGCCTGGCATCGACTTTTAAGTGCAAGTCGATGCCAGGCATCGACTTTGTGTGCAAGTCGATGCCCGGCATCGACTTGAGGGTGCAAGTCGATGCCAGGCATCGACTTGAGGGTGCAAGTCGATGCCTGGCATCGACGTGCACACAAAGTCGATGCCTAGCATCGACTTGCACTTAAAAGTCGATGCCTAGCATCGACTTGCACTTAAAAGTCGATGCCTGGCATCGACTTGCACTTAAAAGTCGATGCGTGGCATCAACTTTGCACCCTAAAGTCGATGCCTGGCATCGACTTTCAGGCCAACTTTGATGCCAGGCAAGTCAATGCCTAGCATCAAATTTTAGGTGCAAGTCGATGCCAAGCATCGACTTTGTGTGCAAGTCGATGCCAGGCATTGACTTGACAGTGTAAGTCGATGCCAGGCATCGACTTAAGGGTGCAAGTCGATGCCAGGCATCGACTCTTACGTGCAAGTCGATGCCAGGCATCGACTTGCACCGAAAAGTAGATGCCTAGCATCAACTTGCAGCCTTAAGTTGATGCCTGGCATCGACTTGCACCTGCAAGTCCATGCCTGGCATCGACTTGCACCCTCAAGTCGATGCCTGACATCGACTTACACCTAAAAGTCGATGCCAGGCATCGAGCTGTACCCTCATTGGATCTATATTTTTAGAGCTAAGAAAAATAAAAACCTAGAAAGCAGACTCTTTACACAAACATACAAAAGGAATCTTTTAGGAATCTTTTTTTATGGTATGATTTTGTCTACCTGTTGGTACTGTTGCCAACATTCTTCTTCTCCATCAGAGTTGCCATGCAGGTATGCTGAGCTCTGTGCTCCATGGCTATCTGTGCTCTGTTGCTCTCTCTTGCTCTTGGATTTTGAAAATGAGAATGATCTCCTCCTCTGTTATTTATAGGCAATTGGGTAACTTGAACCAGAGACTAACTGGATCTAACTGAATGAGTCCAGTTGCTAACTACATCTGTCAATTTATCTAACAAGGGAATACCACTCACACAAATAGGCTGTTTCAGAGCCACTTTAATGAAATATTCATAGAACCTTGCAACTATTTATATACATTTGCATGGAAATTACACTTCAATGGCAAGAGTATGGTATGTACATGAGGATGTCTAATCTCATGTAGAATTTTTTTCTTAGAATCTCTTGCTTGGGAAAAAATCAAGTCTAAGTTGTGTTGAATATGGGAGATTAATGACATCTTTATAGTGTTATCCTTCTCAATTTAGTTCATATTCACATTTATCTTGTAACACGTTGAAATGGAAAATCAATGTATGAATAAACGTTCAAGTAAAGAGCTCTGGGGTAATTTTGACAAAATATTTTGGTAATTTCAACAAAATAGCTTGGTAATTTCAAACGTCACTCATTGTCTTTGCATCCAACGTTCAGAAAAATCATAGATTCAAAATTCATTTGAAAATCTTTTGTAACAAGCATATACTTAATTCTTACATATAATTCTTACATATACTTTTCCATATACTTCTTACATATACATTTCCGTGTACCTCTTTTACACATAATTCTTTTTTAATATACTTTCATCTACCTCTTTGAGATCTAGCCAAGACCACAATAAAACCTAATCCTTGAAATCTTAACCAAAGGTAAAATTTCTTCTTCTATAGTCTTCAATGGCACTACTCCAAATAGTTTTAATATCTAATCCAGTTGGAACTCAACTTGGATATATTTTGATTCAGTCACAATGCTAAGACTCAATGACTCATATTTAGTTAGAAATCAACTGTGTTTCTCATTTCAAAAGTGAATCAAATCTTTGGTTTCCTTATTAGTGTATATATGAGTAATTAAGTGATTTGATGTAATTTGATGTTTAATGTTATTTAATGTACTTTAATGAACTTTTGATTTCATATCTTCTTGATGTGACATCTTCACTTGATCTCAGATTTCTACTTATTTAAAAAGGTCATTCATCTTCAGTCTTCTGTGAACTCAGTGAAGATGAGCTCAATCTGTTCAGTGGATGCTTGGGCATCAGCTTCCTCTGCTCATATTGATATAGTTTTGGATTCATTGTTCTCAGTTGACCCTTTCCACAGAAGTGATGATCCTTATGATTTAGAACGTGCTGATGATTCCATGTTTTCTGTTGAGTCATTTAAGTTATCCAATTCACAGTGCAATGCTGCTCAACCAAATGCACCTCTTGATCTCCCATCTGATCCAACCATTGATCTCCCTTCTGACTCAAGTGCATGTGGAGCAACGGAAAAGCAAAGCAAGCTCAATCTACGATTTAAAAGAAGTCCTCGTGAAGTAAGTCAAAAAAGATTTAAATTTCTTACTTCAGATAGACAGATTGCATTGGATATTGTGAAGCATTGTTGTGGTTTGAAATGTTTGTACAATTTAGGAATGAAGAAACTAAAGCACCTAAGAGAAAAATTCCTCCATTTAGATAGTGAAAGGCAGGATATATACCTTGTTTCTCACATGCAAATGATTGAGGATAACATGTCAGTAACACGTGTTGGTTTTGAATATTTCTTTAGTCAAGGGATGCGATGTTGTAGGGCTGCATTTAAAATTGCAATGGGTGTGGGAAATTTTAGAATACATAGGGTTCAACAAGGGCTTTTGAATGGGGATCTCATTTTGGATACGTTCCATGTTGGGACCAAAGGATTTGTTGGACGTCATGCAATGAATCGGATGATGAACTATTTTAGCTTGCATTGTGAGGTTATGCCTACAACTGGAAGGTTGCACTTGTCAGATAACTTTACTCGTCGAGAGGTATTTCAAATATATAGAGAAGACATGGAAAATAGAAATGAGAAGTATGTGTTGTATCGTCACTTTACTCGATTATGGAAGGAAGAGTTTAACAAGGTTTTTATTCCTCCTAAAGTTAGAATGGGTGAATGTTCAGTTTGCGCCACTTTGAAAAACATGGCAAAAGGGGCTACAACACCACAGGAAAAGAATAATTTTTTAAAAACCTTCTTAACAACAATCGTGAGAGTCAAGCTTTAGAGAGAAAGAAAGCAATTCATCATCGAAGTAAAGCACTCAGAAATCCGGAGCGTTATATGTGTTTGTTGATCGATGGTATGGATAAAAAAAAAACCTTGTTTGCCACATTTTTATCGCATCCCTAAGGACATTCGAGATGAAGTCGTTGTGCAACTGCATTTGGTTGGTGCTTTGGTATACAATGGAACTGTAATGTCCAAGGTTTTCTTCACATATCCAAATGTGCATAATGATCCAAACCTTACAGTTACTGTCATTCATCGTGTTTTGCAATCATGGAAGGGTCTTTTGCCACCAACTCTATATTTGCAACTAGATAATAATGCAAGAGAGAATAAAAATTCTACAGTCTTGGGATATTTAAGCATGCTTGTTGAAAAACAGGTATTTCAGAAGGTTAAGGTAAATTTCCTTCTGGTTGGCCACACTCACGATCACATTGATCAAATGTTCAGTACTTTCTCTAAGAAGTTGGCACATAACAATGCTTTTACTCTTCCGATTTTATCTGAGCTGATTTCAGAAGCATATACTCCAAAACCAGAAGTTCAACACCTCACACAGATTTATGACTTTAAGCACTTTTGCTCAATGGGCCTTGATAACACTGCTAAGGTTTTGGCTCCATTGCACAATATTAGTTTCAACCATGTATTCTTGATGAGGAGGGTTGATGAAATAACCCTTTTATTTACAAAGCAGTATTCATCTTCTCTTGGGTGGGAGCCTAAAGAGGGATGCAGATTCTTATTGCAGGTGCCTAATTTGTCTACTGTAACAGTGTATGGTGCAGAACAATCACCATATGAAGATAAAAACAATACAGAAAGATGTGGAAATGTGGTTGATCAAAGTAAAAGCTAGATGCATGCACTCATTGAAAAGAAGAGACATATTGAGCGTGCAAAAAAATATGCTGGAGATCAAGATGTATCTTGGTGGGAGGACTTTTTCAATCATCAAGAAGAGATTATACAATATACAATTGCAGGTCACTGGCCAGTTGATGTTCCATTCACATGGGATTTTTGTACACAAAGATCCGTGAATGTGGCCCAAGCATGTAATGCAGATGCACTTCAAAGTTTTATACATCCACCAGAAAGAAATATTTATGTAGGCCCAAGGATGACAAAACAGGCAGAAGCAAGATGGCAAGGAAATTTAATAGAGATAAATGTTGGAACACTTATTGCAGTACTTGCTGAGGGTGATGAGGCTACCAGACCATTTTGGATTGCAAAGGATTTAGAGATAACTAAAGATATTGATCAGAGAAGAATAGAGGCTTTGATGGTGCATTGGTATTACACTAAAAGTAGTAATGCATTCACAGGTAAATATAACTTAGAAATGGTGTGTGATACTAAACGAACAGGTTCAAAAAAGAAAAAGAACATTCGAAGCACATCCACTCTTAAAATGGATGATGTAGATATTCTTGTTTATGATTTTTCCTTGACAAAAAAAGGTCACTTGAGGAAAGCAACCACCAACATGATAAAACAAAAGCTTCCAAATGTATGTGGTACAGGAAATCATAGGCAAACAAGAAGAGCTGTGCATGATCCTGCAGAATTTGGTATGTACGTGGATGAAGATAGAGCTCTTGTGGATATAGAAGAAGAAGAAGAGAGCTCTCAACAGTATGTGACTGAATCAAGTGCATCAGATGATGAGGGTGTAGACATAGATCGACATAGTTGTGAGTTGCATTGAAGCTCTCAGACATTTTTAGTGCTTATGTAAATGCCTCGAAGTAGTTTGCTTAATGAAACCATGTTTTGTAGCAATTTTGAATAACAATCAGATATCCACCCATTAAAGGCTGAGTATAGAGCTTTGGCTCAAGTCACATGTGAGATAATGTGGATTAAGAAGTTATTTATGGAGCTTAATTTGCAGGTTGACACATATCCAATTTTTTGTGACAATATGAGTAGCATTCATCTAGCATCGAATCATGTCTATCATGCTAGAACGAAGCATATTGAAGTGCACTATCACTTCATAAGGGAAAAGGTGATATCCAAGGAAGTTTCAGTACATCATATTGGTACCAAGGACCAAGTTGCCGACATGTTTACAAAGGCTTTGGATGGGATGAAGATTTCAAAATTCAAGCAGTGCATCAACATGAAGGAGCTTGGATGAGGACGAAGAATTGAAGCTTGAGGGGGAGTGTTAAAAGTCAAGCTTCAAGCTATAAATTCGTGGGGAATCTTTTATGCACATGTGGAGCAATCAAAGGAAGCCAAAATCCACGAAGTTCCATCAAGAAAAGTCACTCAACCACTCCCCAAGTCATGTCAACTAAGTCCTCCAAGTTAGAAGGCTGATTTGGAAAGGTAGTTCCTAGATTTTAGGGGCACACTTCTCACTATAAAAGGAGCACGTATCCCGACTTCTTTTGGCCCATCTTCTTGGAGTTTTAGCTCATGTAAACTGAGCACTAAGTGCTGGAGTTGTGATAAGCAAGCCTTTTGCTTAAGCTAGCCCCTTGCTTGCTTGTTTGTTTTCTTTTAGTAGGCATATCTATGTGTGTGGGCAGGCAGTGTTGCAACTCTCTACCCCTAAGTTGCTAGCATTGGTTCTCCCTCATATTGTATCCATTTGATGTAATTCTTGTCTCATTGGATAGCTATTAGAGTCTATTGTATGCTCACAAAGTCTCTTGATCATTCTCTGAGTAATCTGTGAGCAACATTCATTTTAGTAAAGTTGTGTGATGGATATCTCTCTTGGTGTGTAGGCTCTGTTGGAAATATTTTGCTCTCTGTTGTAAGGGCTGGTTCTCCTTCTCTATGTATGCATTTGCTATGATTTTGGTGTCATTGGGTAGCTATTACAGTCCTCTAAAATTGACCTAAGCTTGAGATTCATTGTTTGTATAATCTCTGAGAAAAGCTTGCTGGAGTGAAGTGAGGTATCTGCTTGACTGGCAGTTGTGAGCATTCAACTAGCTCATGTTGTAGACATTGTTTCTCCTTGTGTAAGCATCCATTTGAAGTGAAATTTGTTTTGTTGGAAAGCTCTTGGTGGCTACTAGAGGTCTACAAACGATCCCTGGAGTTCTCTGCATATGCTCTGAGTAAGAGCATTTTTGGTGTGCAGAGGTCAAAGAAGGATACCTATGGAGGTCATTCACGCTTCGTCGTTGCTTAGGGGTTGAGATACTTCCCCCATCAGTATGGCCTATAAATAGTGCCAAATTCTTTGAATAGAATTTGTAAATCTGCTTCTCACACTTTCAAAGTGAACATATGTGTGAATGTGTGAATCGACAAATCATTCAATGAAGGTACATACTTCATATCCTCCAAAACAAACAATCGTATCCTGCCATCTAAACAATCAATTTTTTCGCGAATATTTTGAAAGATGCATTAATAGTTTTAAAAGATGCGCGGACAAAAAGTGTCCATTCAGTTCAAGTTCTTGTTCTTACCTTATCTAAAGTAAGAATAAAAACCTGCATGTATATATATATATATATATATATATATATATATATATATATATATATATATATATATATATATATATATATATATATATATATATATATATATATATATATATATATATATATATATGCATATATATATATAAACAGATAGTAAATTGAAAATTATACCTTAATAGTGTCGAAAAAGATACATTACTCCATCCAAAACGATTTTGAAGGTTGAGAATAAGTAAGCTCGCACTTAGTCGTGTCAAACGACTTCCTTCACATACATGCTTTAGACATTCCTCTCGAAGATATTTCTCATTTTTAGAAATATCAATGCTCCCACTATCATTTTGATATGAATCCTCAATAAAATCTGCCATGCCATCATCTTCATCATTATCACACAAATCTTGTACTTTATCGTCTTTTGAATATAGATCTTTGCACTTTGCATATTGCACAAGATTAGTTTTGCGTAGCCTCCTCATGGAAGCTTCTCATAAATGAGGTCTTACTGGTAATTGTGAATGCTGTGGAGGAATATCATCAACATCATACGTTGGAATCTACACATATAAATAAAATTCATTAGTATTTCGTAAATGAATAAAACGTAAACTTTAAATATAAAATTAAGTATATAACTTATTAAATATGGATAGAAATTTTTTATTCTTTCTAGCTAAAAGGTTCTCTTGGAGGTCTACGCCATCCATAATTCACTAATAGCTCATCACCAGCATGTAATGTAGTAATAGCATTGAAAACTATGTATCTTGATACATTTCTACTCATGTATGGTGATTCATGACTATTTTCACGCTCCTCAAATGTGCAATTAGTCCTTGAACTATTATGTAACCCTCGACTACTATTTATTAACCTTGCTATATTTCCATGTGTATAAGGTCTTCCATCAATATATAATCTTTCATTTTCTGCATGTAAAGTCCTTCTACTAGTAAGGGATGTTGTGTTCAAGCATATTCCATAAGTACTCAAGCTTTGAACATAACGTGAAAGTCGATGCCAATCTCCCCATCCATATATAGGACCACAAAATGACATAAGAGTGACTTCAGAGTTCGGAGGCACATACAAAACCTCTACAATAAAGAGACCACGACTAACATTAGTAATAGTGGATGGAGCAATCATATAGCGATTGCCCCAAAAGTTGAAAACCTCTCCATCTAAAGGAAGTGGTCCTCTATTCCTTCCTCCATATCTTCTTTTATCATATGTTTGTACTAAAGAACGATCACGAGCTGGCAATGGATAATCTCCAGCCGTTTCATTCTCTTAACCAGAAGGTAGAGGATTTCTAGAAACCTCTACTTGTAATTGATGAACAGCAAGTCCATGACGTCTACGAGGTATATTAACATTATGAGAAAAATCATCATCATCATCATCATCATCGAGCAAGTATTCCTGTATATCAACAATAATTTGATTTTATATATGGTTTTTAAATAAAATAATGACATTAAAATATATAGAAAATACATCTTAAAAGTACCATACTCTGCCTCATGTTCAATACATTCCAACCGTGGTCTTAGATACGTGCCATAACAAGAGTTACACCAACATATAATATGCTCTTGATAGTAAAATTCATCATAATTCCTATCGGAAGACATGTGAAGTCGTTGCATGGGTAGGAGGTGGTGGAGTACCCTCTGATTGATCAAAATCTGCACATAATAAGAAACAAAAAAAAATATAAGTTATGTATCCATCAAATATATTTAAAATTAAATTTTTGATATACTTACAGTATAAAGTCGTTGCACGATGAGGAGACGGTGGTGGAGTTCCATCTGATTGATCAGAATCTACAAATAATGGTATTTGATATTAATAATCTGAGGATCTACATACACAAAAAATTCACATATGCATATTTACACATACACACATATTCACATATACACATTTACATATACACACATATTCACATATACACAACTACACATTATTGTGGGATAAGTGCATGTATTTTGTATGAATGAGTGTATATGCATGCATGTGTGTGTACGTATATATGTGGATATGTATATGTGTGTTTAGGTTATATGTATATATATGTGTATATGTATATAGATATGTATGCATATATGTTTGCATGTATATGTGTATGTGGGTATGTGTATGTGTGTGTATATATGTGTATGTATTCTGATTTTTTTCTCTATTTGAGATTAAATTAACAGCAGATATTGTATGGTGGAGAAAAATAAGAGGCGAGCTAACATACCACCTGAGAAGTGGCAGTTTTTTTGTAGACAGCTACGTCTTCAGGAGTCATTTCCTCAGTAGAAGGAACACAAATTAACAGTTTATATTTATAATTTTTATATATTTTAGTAATTTTTTATATTTAATTTATGTATTTTTTTCTTGAATAACCAGGCTCCTGCAAAGAAGAGAGTGGAGTCGGGCCACACCATCGCACCTAGGCCAAATGGGCCATAATGGTTTTGTAGCTACATTTGTAAGTATATATGTTATTGTGAGTATATTTTTTATTTTAGTTAAAATGCAAGCAACTAATGTTTTTTATTTGTTTCATTGCACCGGAAGAATTATGGCCGATATCCTACGAAACATGAGATCGAGTATGCTACACATTTTGGATATCGCCGTTTGTGCACGTATATGCAAGATCATCCTGATGCCTTTGTGAGTATTTTTAAATCTTTTATAATTATTTTATTTTTATGAATAGTTTAATTATTTTATTTATTTATGTTTGTCATATGTAATACAGGAGTATTATAGAGAGACAAATATGGATGAGGTGGAGAGACAGACACAGGAGGGACGATCTCGATACTCACAGGGTGATCATGACGATGAGGATGAGGATGTGCATGTATGATGTATATGTGTGTATGCGTGTATTTATACCTCTAGTCTCGCTTTTCTCTCTCTCTCTCTCTCTCTCTCTCTCTCTCTCTCTCTCTCCCTCGCTCTCTCTCTCATATACATACATACATGCATAAACACACATACTCATATCCACATATATATACATAAAAGCAGTGCATACCGTGCATTATCGTGACGATGAGCCATAAGTGTCTACATCTCTTTTAGACACCACTTAAGTGACCATCCTGTCCCAAACTCTGTCTCAAGTGAACTAAGTACGTATTTTTTATCCCTCTCATCATGCTCACTACAAAAATAAAAAACATAATGTAAATAAAACAGAAGATATTTATTTCACACTCTAGTCCTAAGGTGCCTATGCATGTCCTCATAGGCAACTCTGCTCTGCTATCACGATTTGGAGGTGGTATAGGTGTCCTGAAAATAGATTAGATAAAAATAAATAAAACTATGTGTTATAATATCATTACAAAAGTTTATGAAAAAAAACATACCTATGAGCAGATAGCTCTCTTCCTGCATGTGGAGCCGTAGAAGAGCCCTCGTCTGATCGTTGGGTAAGCATCTGGATCGTATAGTCCAGCTCCTCATCAGACATCTCTGAGTAATCACGCATTATGGCCCCTAGAGTATCAGACGAAACTCTTTCTCTCATAAGACTTTTTATGAGAGTGAGTTTCACCTTTCTCTCTCTACTGAGATCCATAATACCTAACATATAAATCAAAATGGTTAGAAAACAATATATATATGTGTACTTATGTAAGTGTGTATGCATTAAGTATGTGTATGTATGTATGTGTGTGTGTATGTATGTGCGTGTATGTGTGTGTATGTGTGTGTATGTGTGTATGCATGTGTATGTGTATGTATGCATCATTATGTGTGTATCTGTGTGTGTATATGTGTGTGTGTATGCGTGTGTATATGTGTGTGTGTATGTGTGTGTATGTGTGTGTATGTGTGTGTGTGTATATGTGTGTGTGCATTATGTATGTATATATATGCATGTATGTGTATGTGTGAGTATGTCTCTCTATGTGTATGTATGTATCTATGTGTATGTATGTTTATGTGTATGTATGTATCTATGTGTGTGTATGTGTCTATGTGTGTATATGTATGCATGTACGTATGCATATGTGTGTGTATGCATGTGTATGTGTGTCTATGCATCATTATGTGTGTATGTGTCTATGTGTGTATGTGTGTGTGTATATGTGTGTGTGTCTATGTGTATGTGTGTGTGTCTATGAGTGTGTATGTGTTTATGTGTATGTATGTATCTATGTGTGTGTATGTTTCTATGTGTGTATGTGTATGCATGTATGTATGCATATGTGTGTGTATGCATATGTATGTGTGTGTATGCATCATTATGTGTGTATGTGTCTATGTGTGTATGTTTATGTGTGTGTATATGTGTGTGTGTATGTGTATGTGTCTATGTGTATGTGTCGCTATGCGTCTATGAGTGTGTATATGTATATGTGTGTGTATGTGTCTATGTGTGTATGTGTATGCATGTATGTATGCATATGTGTGTATGTGTGTGTATGCATTATGTATGCATATGTGTGTGTATGCATTATGTATGTGTATGCATGTATGTATGTATGTATGTATGTATGTATGTATGTATGTATGTATGTATGCATAAGCATATGCATTATGTATGTATATATATGCATGTATGTGTATATGTGAGTATGTCTCTCTATGTGTGTGTATGCATATATGTGTGTATGTATGCATATATGTGTGTATGTGTGTATGTGTGTATGTGTGTATGTGTGTGTATGTGTGTTTGTATGTGTATATGCATGTGTATATGTGTGTATGCATCATTATGTGTGTACGTGTCTATGTGTTTTTGTGTGTGTGTATATGATTGTGTGTGTGTGTGTCTATCTATATGTGTGTGTGTCTATGAGTGTGTATGTGTTTATATGTATGTATGTATCTATGTGTGTTTATGTGTCTATGTGTGTATGTGTATGCATGTATGTATGCATGTGTATGTGTGTGTATGCATCATTATGTGTGTATGTGTCTATGTGTGTATGTGTGTGTGTATATGTGTGTGTGTCTATGTGTACGTGTGTGTGTCTATGAGTGTGTATGTGTTTATGTGTATGTATGTATCTATGTGTGTGTATGTGTGTATGTGTATGCATGTATGTATGCATATGTGTGTATGTGTGTGTATGCATTATGTATGCATATGTGTGTGTATGCATTATGTATGTGTATGTAAGCATGTGCATTATGTATGCATGTAAGTATGTATGTATGCATATGTGTGTATGTGTGTGTATGCATTATGTATGCATATGTGTGTGTATGCATTATGTATGTGTATGTAAGCATGTGTATGTGTGTGTATGCATGTGTATGTGTGTGTATGCATCATTATGTGTGTATTTGTGTGTATGCATGTGTATGTGTGTGTATGCATCATTATGTGTGTATTTGTGTGTATGTGTGTGTGTGTGTCTATGTGTATGTGTCTGTATCTATGAGTATGTATGTGTTTATGTGTGTGTATGTGTCTATGTGTGTATGTGTCTATGTGTGTATGTGTCTATGCGTGTGTATGTATCTATGCATGTGCATTATGTATGCATGTAAGTATGTATGTACAGTGTATGCATATGCATATGCATTGTGTATGCATATGTATGCATGTATGTGTATATGTGTGTATGTCTCTCGATGTGTGTGTGTGTGCATATATGTGTGTGTATGTGGGTGTATATGTGTCTGTATGCGTGTATGCATGTGTATGTGTGTATGTGTCTATGTGTGCATGTGTGTGTGTATATGTGTGTGTATGTGTGTGTGTCTATGTGTATGTTTGTGTATCTATGAGTGTGTATGTGTTTATGTGTCTATGTGTGTATGTGTGTGTACGTGTCTATGTGTGTATGTGTATGCATGTATGTATGCATATGTATGTGTATGCATGTGTATGTTTGTGCATGCATCATTATGTGTGTATGTGTGTATGTGTCTATGTGTGTATGTGTCTATGTGTGTATGTGTTTGTGTATATGCGTGTGTGTGTATATGTGTGTGTCTATGTGTATGTGTCTCTACGCATCTATGAGTGCGTATGTGTTTATGTGTGTGTATGTGTCTATGTGTGTGTATGTGTCTATGTGTGTATGTGTCTATGTGTGTATGTGTATGCATGTATGTATGCATAGGTGTGTGTATGTGTGTATGCATTATGTATGTGTATGCATGCATGTAAGTATGTATGTATGCATATGCATTATGTATGCATATGTATGCATGTATGTCTATGTGTGTATATGTCTCTCTATGTGTGTGTATGCATATATGTGTGTGTATGTGTGTATGTGTGTATGTATATGTGTGTCTATGTGTGTATGCATGTGTATGTGTGTATGTGTCTATGTGTGTGTTTGTATATGTGTGTGTATGTGTGTGTGCGTCTATGTGTATGTGTGTGTGTTTATGAGTGTGTATGTGTTTATGTGTGTGTATGTGTCTATGTGTGTGTATGTGTCTATGTGTGTATGTGTATTCATGTATGTATGCATATGTGTGTGTATGCATTATGTATGCATATGTGTGTGTATGCATTATGTGTGTGTGCATGTGTATGCATATGTGTGTGTGCATGTGTATGCATTATGTGTGCATGTGTGTATGCAACATTATTTGTGTGTGTGTGTATATGTGTGTGTATTTGTGTGTATGTGTGTGTGTGTCTATGTGTATGTGTGTGTGTGTCTATGTGTGTATATGTGTGTGTGTATGCATATGTATGTGTGTGTAAGTGTGTGTGTGTGTGCATACCTTGCTTGAAGAAGATGCGTCTCTCTCTCTCTCTCTCGCTCTCTCTCTCTCTCTCACTCTCTCTCTCTCTCTCTCTCTCTCTCTCTCTCTCTCTCTCTCTCTCTCTCTCTCTCTCGGTCTCTTCTTGCTCACATCCGAATCCCGGCACAAATGTGCCGTGAGAAATCAATTTTTTTTTTAACTTTCCAGAGCATTGCATATGCGACACTCTTCAGTTTGCCAACATCGCTAATCACGTCGCTAGTCAGCGACGTGACTAGCGACGCTCTGAATTAGCATCGCATAAGTGACGCTCGCATCGCATATGCGATGAGGGTCAAAAATAAAAAAAATCGAAAATTTTACCGTCGCTTATGCAACGGCAGCAAAATTATTCAAGCTGCAAAATTATTCATTCCTAGTAGAAAAACTTTTTCTGCACTTCAATCTGCAAAATTATTCATCAAATGCATTTTCCCACATCTTGGATTTCCTAAAGTAATGTTATCTGATCATGATGTTCGTTTTTGCAATCATTTTTGGGTTGCCTTATTTCATCATTTTTAGTTCTAAAATAGATTTTAGCTCTGCATTTCATCCTAAAATTAATGGACAAAGTGAGGCTACAAATAATATATTCTTGATTTACTATGTTGTTATCCATTCGAGAATCCTACTAATTGGGATGAAAAGTTGCCATTGCTTCAATTTGCTTACAATAACACCACACATATATGCCACTACTAGATGTGCACCTTTTGAAATTTTTTATGGTAAAAAGCTTCCCACTCCCATGTCACTCATCCAAATTGATATTCCGATGGCTAATCCTAGTGCTCAAGATCACATTTCTATACTTCAGTATGTTCATGAGCACATTAGGAGAATTCAAGAACATTATACACGTAATGTCAATCCAAAATGATTAGCCAAGGAATTTAAGGAGAATGATATTTTATGGTTATGTATTATTAAAAGAGGTCCAAAAACTATTTTGCAACATCCTAAAATTAAACTTGCACCATGCTACTATGGACTGTTTCACATTATACAAAAACTTAATGATAGTTTATTCAGATTAGATATACCATCTCATTGGAATATACATAACTCTTTTCATATTAGTTTACTTAAACCATTTAAAGGAACTTTACCACTCACTCCACTTCTTGATGACCCTTCTTTAATTGAAGAACGATCTAAAATCTTATTTCTTGAGAAGATAATTGATCATGATGTCACTACTACATGCATAGGTACTCAATATCATTGATATTTAGTTAAGTACAAAAATCACTTTATTGAAGAATGTGGATGGATACATAAAACACAATTAACACCCAATTATGAACACTTAATTTCTGCATATCATACACAAACACATTATGTACCTCCTCCATGAACATTTCCATGCATGTGTTTTTACATGGAATATGCTTATTTTCATTCAGTGATGGAACATGTGACTCGACATGCATGTTTATTTTTATTTTATCAACTGAGGTGAGCTGCTTTATGAACTGAGGGGCATGTTATGATTTATGGAATGTGTTGAACAAGAAATTGTTGGATTGTTAATTTATTAATGTATTAATGTGTGTTGGTGTTTTTGATATAGCACCTAAATGCTCGTGAGGGTGTGAAAGGCGTGAAAGGATGGACATCAATAATCCAATTTATAATTTATACAGTTTGTAAATAAACCCATGTAAAGGGTTTTATTTTTAGAAACAATTAGTAAAGAAGTGGTTAGAATAAGGGTAATTGTAGCCCGTAATTTCTGTTATTAAAAGCAAAGGCTCCCTACAAAAGAGAACAACTTTTACTTTCATGCATGCTTTTTGAAGCCGCTCTCATGTAACCACTATTTCAACATAATAAAAAAAATTCTATAAATACATGCACTTTGTGGACTGTCAAAATAGAGTGCATGGGGGAAGATTCCATCCCATATTGTGTTTTTTCTCATTTCCTCGTGTATCTATTTTCTCTGTGTATTTTCAACATTCATAACCTCTGTGTACACATGAGTTGAGATCTTGATAACAATGCTTCAAGAGCATTTCATGTCTCCTACGATGTCTTGTGATTCCTAACATGTGGAAATAGAAATTCAGAAATAGAGTTAAGAATGTATGACCTTGTTAATGCATCCTTAAAGCACCACGCTTTCAGCCTCTATTGCTCTCTTGTGTTTTTTGACCTTACAAATGCATGTTTTTTGCAAAATTTTTGCATGCAACATGGGGAGAGCCTATGTTTTCTATATTTGGTGGATCATGCACTTCCTTAGGAATGATAAAACCTCTTTTGAAGCAGATTTGTTGCATCAAGAAAAAAGAGGTCCAAAATTAGAGAATCACCTTGTGATTGAGAGTGGGAGTGAGATTGACAGTGTGATTGAGAGTGCGAGTGTGAATGAGATTGTAATAGCTCGTGGGTGTTTGGGAGGTTGAGGCTTCATCAAGAAGCTATTTGCCAAAACTATTGTATTGATTGATTCTAACCTATAATAATAGAACTTCTCTTTCTCTGAGTCATATCTTGTCTACTCTTCTATGTCATATTTTCTCTTTTCTTTTGCAAGTTCTATCTATCTAGTATCTCTTTATCTACCACTATTCTTGAGTATTAGAAACTTATGATTGAGGATAGCTTTTGATTCAAGAAATATTACAAGTAGTATCAGAGCATAATCAATCCTCGAGAAGGATGGGAATGATCGACACAAAAGATCTATGACCAAGAGGAACTTATTCAAAATTTTCTTTGAGAATTACACAAAGAACAAAATGAAAAGCAACCAAAAGGTGAAACAAATTTGTTTGTGGAGCTTAAATGAAGTCAATGAAGACACAGGAAGATCTAGTGTGCCAAAAGCAAGACATAAATGCAATTATGAAGATATGGAGGCAGGTGAGTTTGCCCTCAACCAAGTCTTTAAGAAGGAAAATTTGAATGATTTTGATTGTGAGAAGAAGAGCAGTGAAGATCTTGAGGCATGAATTGAAGAGCTAGAGGATTTCTCTGACCTTTGACAATTTACTAAGGATTGCTAGGCAAAGATTGGGATCTTCCACCTATGTGGCATCAGAAAGTTATAATGGAAGTCATATATGTAGACCCGAATGCATTTTAGTCTACTTGTATGGAAGGAATTTAGAGAGAGGGTGGAAAAACATTAGTGTTATCCACCCTACCATATAGAGATGAAGATGTAGTTCTACAAATTTCAACAACATGGCATTGACAAGCATACCTTGTCTATTGATGAGTACAAAGAAAAGTTCCTACATCCTCAGAAATATGCATTGGAGGTTAGTGGTGATTCTTTGAGGAGCAAGTTTATTGAAGGGCTTCGTGAGAAGCTTTGATATTAAGTGAAGGCATCTTGATGTGTTGATATTTTGGATTCTTTTGCAATGGTCAAGAATTTTGAGAACATAGAGAAGTTAAATTTGGAGAAGGTGAATAGAACTAGATTCATTGCACTTCAACATAGGCCACAGAGACCTACCCCAATAAACATGAACAATTCAAAGAGGACTTCATCTTCTAATAATCAAGGTAACAATCCTCCTCATGTGGATAATCAAAGTAGGCATCAACCCATTTACTGGCAGCAAGACCGTGATTTTATTAAGTGGGCAAAAAGACTTCATTTGTGTTTCCATTGTGGCGATCAATGGTATCGAACATATGAATGCTTGAACAAGTCAATACTTTGACCTGCATAATCAAAGGTGATAAATATCATTGAGGAAGTTGCAAGAATTGAGAAATCAGATGATGGAGATAAGTGCCCTAACTCTACTTTATGTTGCATGGTGGCTAGTTCTTTCCGAAGGGCTTCTATAATTATACTTTGGGGTATGATTTCTATGCATAGAATAAGATTTTTGATCGATTTAGGTAGTATGCATTCTTTTGTATCTTTCAAATTGGTACAAAACTTAGGGATACCCCAAAATATGTAGATAAGAAGACCTATGGAGATGGCCAATGGATGAATACACTATATGGAAGGGTACATTGAAAACCTTGCATTTACTTTTTCTGATAGATGCTTTTCTACGAGTTTCCATGTTATTGAAATGAAAGAGAGTGATGCAATTACATACATAGACTGGTTAGTTCAAAATTATGCAACAATTGATTGCCAACAAAGAACAATCACTTTAAGGCTAGACAATGAATCTATCCACATTCTAGGTGATGTGCATTATCCTAAGCCTATTATAATTTCTATTATGAAGATAATTAGAGGTATATGTGATGTGTGTAGAGCATTTCTTGTGCATGTCAACAATCTACATGAGCAAGATAATGATGAAAATCTTATAAAATATGTAGAAAATCTTTTGAAAGAATATATAAATGTATTTCTAGAAGACTTACCTTCTATACCTCCACGTGGCAAATTGAACATGCCATTGATCTGTGCCTAGGGAGAAAAACATATTCTAGAGTATCCTATAGATTTAAATAGATGAATTAAAGGATCTTAGGATTCAATTAGATGATCTTTTGAAGAAAGGCTTGATAAGACCGAGTGTTTGACCTTGGGGAACACTTGTCTTATTTCAAAAGAAGAAAGACGGTTCTTATTGATTATGTATTGACTATAGGGGTTTATTAAAAGAAAAATTAAAAATAAGTACCCACTCTCTCACATAGATGACTTATTAGTTCAATTATGTGGAGCGACTCTATTCACTACGATTGACTTAAGATCATGCATTCACCAAATTATGATCAAAACTGAAGATATACCCAAGAAAAATTTTTGAACACATTATGGCCACTATAAGTTTATGGTTTTACCTTTTGATCAAAAAGCGCTCTTGCCACATGCATGTGCTTGATCAATAATATTATTCATGGTTATCTAGATCTTGATGATATATTTTGTTGGGAAAAATGGATGGACACTCCAAGAAATGACTTGGTACTGCTAATCCCTGCTTTGTACCAACCCTCTTTCACTTCAAAGTTGAATTGTAGGGCCATTTAGCTTTCCAATGACACTAATTAAGTGCCCATGTACTTTGGAGATGATCGTTGTAATGATTGATATAAAACAGATAACTTCAACATTCACAAATCATCAAAAACTTTCTATTTTGGTTCACACACCTGCTGCTTGTCAAGATCAGAGCTCCCAGTATAGTACGAATTAGAAAAATTCCTTCTATTGATATCAAATTATCTTAAAGAGCTAATGATTCCAAGTGGAATCACTTAAAATGATTAGCTATCCACAAAGCAATCAATTTATCAAGTGTAGCATTAACCCAAAAATTTTAGGACCTCTGCACAGAATGATCAGTGACCACTTTGAGGCGCTTTTCTCCAAATCCACTAAATGGAATGCCTTCAAACTTTGTCAGCAGGTAGTAGACTTAGAGCTGATTCCAAGGAGCTATAGAACATTGAAAATGGTGTAGTAGTGGCTCAGATATGTGCAAGACACGAACACTATTTTGTGTGGCAATGATAGAGAGACCAATAGAGATGATTAATGAACGATTGTATTATATGACAATGTTTTACATGATCATTGGCATGCTGAACAATGCCCAATGATAGTGAGAACTGTAGGCTATAGAGTTAGCCACACACTCTCTACAATGTGATCAAATAAGGTACTAGAATGGAGAGGATATCCTACAAGTTTATACAAGAGGTTTTATAGATGCTTTCTCCAAGTTTGAATTTTGAATTCAAATTTGGCTCTCACTAAAAGTGATCCCTTAATCTAGAAGATATTCCCTCAATCATAACTCATAATCCTAGTTATTTCAAAGTCCAGGAGTTTGTAGACTTTACAAGATTCTTTTATTGCAAGTGAATTTTACAAAAGGATAAATGGTAACAATCCATAGGCAATGGGTCATGTGGATTTGCAAGAAGTACACATAGCTTCTTCCAATGTCTAGCCAAGTGTCAAGGCTTGGCATTTGCACCAATAGCTCCCCCTCATGCCAAACATCTTGTCTTGATCTTCTTCATCAATCCTCTTGAATTTCCTGCAATCCAATCATAGCTTTAAACCTACAAAGTTTAGTACCATCAAGTGCTTTGGTCAATAAGTTTGCACATTGCATATTAGTTGATACATATGCCAACTGAGTTTCCTTGCTCAATAGCTTCTCTCTCACATAATGATAGTGGGCCTCTATATGCTTGGTCCTAGCATGATAGATAGGATTTTCTGCAAGATGTAAAGAACTTGTATTATCTCCAAAAATCATTGGAGAGTTAGCATGTAGTCCCAAGTCTACATATAGAAATCTGATCCATATGGCCTCTTGAGTAGCATTGGCCAATCTTGATGCCATTAGCATTATTACCTATATGTATGATATCATCAACATACACAAATAGCTATATCACCTCTGAATCACTTCTCTTGACAAACAGAGAAGTATCTGCTTTGCTCATGATGAATCCTTGATCTTGAAGGTATGTAGTCAACCTATGATTCCATGCCCTAGGTGCCTGCTTTAATCCATAAAGATCTTTGTTCAATTTACACACATAGTTTGCCTTGTTTGGGTCCTCATAGCCAGGAGGTTGAGACATGCACACCTCCTCTGAAATCCAATCATTAAGAAAAGCATTTACATCCAATTGGTACATATTCCAATTCCTTGATGCAGCCACACTTACCAATACCCTAATGGTTGGCATTTTGTTCACACGTGAGAAAGTCTCTTCATAATCAACTCCCTTGGTTTGTGCAAAACCTTTAGCCACAAGTCTAGCTTTGTACTTGCTTATTGATCCATCTGAATTTCTCTTGATTTTATAGATCCATCTAGAACCGATTACCTTCATAGACTCCTTCTTTGGCACTAGCTCCTAAGTATCATTCTCCTTGAGTGCTTCAATTTCTTCATCCATAGCTTCCTTCCATTCTACCTTGGTCTTTGCCTCTTCATATGATGATGGCTCTTCAAGTGATAAGTCTTTGGCAAGATAAATAGAATGCTTAGTAACTAATGAAGTGTCATACCCATATGTGATTGGCTTATTGCTCTCCGTTTGTGATCTTTTGATTGCTTGGTTGGATGATTCATGTATGTCCTCAAACTTCTTCATCTTGACTTTGCCTTTGGATTTCCATGCCTTGAATTCTTCTAAGTTGATGATGTCCTCATCATCTGATTTGATGTCTTCAATCTGGTTTGGCTCCTCCTTTGTGAGGCTTGGAAACTCCTCTTCCAAGTCATAAGGCAACTTCATTTTCTTGTATTCACTTTCAAACCAAGAATCATTCTCGTCAAAGACAACATCTCTACTGACCATGAATCCCTAGGATGGTAGGCCGGTTGCATATGAATCCAAAAAATTATGAAAACATGAACCTAGTTATCCTACTCATGATCTAGAAATGCTTGTGGATGTACATACACTTAAGCATTGGAGATATCTACTGTTAGGGGTTACGTATGAAATTTTGGAATGCTTGCAGTGCATAGTAGGATTCATGCACTCTTCATTTGAAACTTCAACTTTATATGTTCGCTCATTTCTTACCTCTTTTTCATTTTGTGGTTAGTTTTTCTTGAATTCTCTTGCTCTCATCCCTTTTTCTGCATTGGCACAGATCTAATCTCACAGAACCAACCCTCTAGTGTTCTTGCTGAAAGCATCATAAGTATTCGTAGTAAGATGGGTTTTGAGAGCTGATGTTTCATATAAATATTAGGACCAACTCTATGAAGTAGTTAGAAGCTTTTACATGCTGAAGATGATTACAACCAGATTCTCTTTGAAGGAAATTCAAACACTGTTCCTGCATTTATGAAAAATTATATCCTACATGACCAAAGAGAACACCACAATTGGAGAGACCAAGTATTTTAGTTGTGAAATATATTTAACTTGTGTTGTTTGTAATTATATGCTTCTTTCATTATTTGAGAATAAAACTTCTTTTACAAAACATGGGCTTCTTACTACAGGGGATATGAAAAGAAGTAGAAATTGCATAAACAGGCTCTCACTTCATTGTTTAAAGTGGATGTTGGTTTGATAGAGAATTGCACTGAATATTTCTTCAAGGAGTTGTTTGATCTATCCTGCTGTAGATTGCTCCCAAATTCAATGAGTAAAAACAAGCAAGAGGTAGTGCAATATCAAAAGAATGATATCCACAAAACATATTTATTCTTTTCATACACAATGGCAAGAGATACGCATCTTTAACAAATCTAACATGTATACATTCCACAAGGTAGGCTAATGACTCGTAAGAAGCAAAAGAGACATGAAAACGTTCAGAAAAAAAGTTGTACAAGCTCAAATGATGAAGTTATCAATTAAAATGCTATTATATATTGCATATCAGCACTAATGTTTCTATGTAATGCATGAGTAGTTTCAATGCAGACATACAACTTATTGATTTTTCTAGATATATTTACGTAATGCATGTGTATTGTCAATGCACTCATCCACGTTGCAGGAATATCTTGGGCTATTACATCATCCTCAACCATTAAAATCCATCTTTCGACTATTTCAAGAAGTTATGAGAGTAATGAGGATCAATACAAGGGTTATGAAATTCGGGATCAATTTGAAATCCATGATGTTTTTGAAATGGATCATTATGCTCAAACTGACTATCTATATACATAATTATGACAATAAAAGGAGATGAGTAAGGTTCAAACATGTTAGAATGCACTTTGACATTACAAGTGATACGGGGAATCAAATAGCTTTATTTTGTTTGGTTCGCTTGTGACCATAAAGTCTTTGTGCTCATCTTATTGGTTGTAGGTGCTAGAATTGGGCATATAGATAATATACTTTGGGGTTTTGGCATGTTCTAGAAGCAAAGGCAATGTCGGATTTCAATCAGTTCTTGATTTGATTTAAAAGAGAAAAGTCAAATTTTAGTCTCAAAATTCATGAAAAAAATCATAAATTTGTGGGGTGAAAAAAAAATCATATATTGATTCGAAAATTCATGAGAATGCAGTAAGTAATAAGTGTTAATGAAAGTTTTAGAGAAATGTTCGAGAAAAGTGAAAATTTTTGACATCATCGAGCATATGAAACAAGTCAAAAAATTCAAATAGTGATGATCTCTGTGCTTAATATATGTTTACACTTTTCATTAATTCATCTAGTTATTTGTGTCCATTTGTATGTTCTACGCTCTCTAGGCATGAAAATAGGTTGTAGAGATGATAACTTGGGATTATGGCATATTTCATATGTATTAATAATATCAAAAGTTCCATCGCAATTCGAAAATTTACAAAAAACAAGGAAATGTGTAAATAAGAAAAGTTAAAATAAAACATTTCAGAAAAGGTAAGAAAACTTGATACCATCGAGTTCATGTCATCAAGCTCCGAACTTAAGTGTATGTATATGCATCATTCATCATGTGATCATTTTCTCTTATAGTGAACTCTTCTCCATTTCATCATCTTCATGTGTCAAAATCAAGCATATGGATTAGTAGTGATTTTGATATTTTGTACCTTTGGGACAACACTACTATTGTCAAAAGTTCAAAAATCCACTAGAGGGTTAATTAAAATTAATTATTATGAGGTTTCTTTTTTATTGGTCTTGTTTCATGTATTGGAAGATTATGTTAAGACATGAGAGGATGTATCATGGTCTTGGTCATCTCATCAAAGTTGTTGGTGTATTCGAGTTTTCACTAAATAACTCTTCAGATCAAGTTATGCATGATAGAATGAAGGGAAAATGAGAGTTTCATCATAATAAACCAAAGTATCAAGTTACAGAAAAGGACTATTGATCTAGAAAATGAAATTATTGGATGAATTATGATTAATGTTTCAATCACTTAAGATTATGAGAAAAATATTAGTATGATACACAATGATAACAAACCCCCAAATGATAAGGGTACGAATGGAAGATAGGACAACAGTAGGTTGCTTCTTTGACATCCATGAGATGATCTTTCCTAGAATCACTGCATATCCACTTGTACTCCTCCTATCTTCTTTGATCCAGCAAATCAACATTTGTGTATGCTTTCACTTGCAAAGCATCTTCAAAAGGATAGAAGAAAACCTTCATTCAAAGTACCCTTGGGATATCTAAGTACTCTTTTCGATGCAAGTAAATGAGGAACCCTAGCTGTGTGCATGAAAGCACACCAACTCTACATGGTAGGTTAGGCCCTATGATGGTGACATAATTGAAAGGGCCCACTATTGATCTACATAAGAGTGGATCCTGAACTTCCATTGAGGTCGATTTCACATTTACTTCCATTAGTTGCTCAATGATTTGCATCTTGTGAGTCCATACGTCTTCAATACATCCAATATTTACTTTCTCTACATAAGATAGATACCATTATCCTTATATCTAACTTTAATACCTAGGGAATATCTTAGATCTCCAAAGTTTATGTTGAGCTCCTTCCCAAGCCTCTCTTTGATGTCCTTGATGCTTTCTCCATGACCACTTATAATAATAAAGTCATCTACCTACACACATAAGTACACATATGCTTCACCTTCCCTTTTGTAGGATACTAATGGATCTTCTTTGATTTGTTTGTATCCACGATTGATCAAGTAGCCTACAATCCTTTGATTCCATGCCCTTGGGGCTTGCATGAGAATATATAGTACCTTCTTAAAGCCTGCAAACATAATCATATTTGTTTTTATCTTCAAACCTTGATGGTTGGTCCATGCATACTACCTCCTCTAGCTCTCCATTTAGAAAAGCATTTTTCACATCAAGTTGATACATCTGCCAATATTTGTTGGCCTCAATTGAAATAATTTTTTTCATGGTAGTCATCTTAGCCACAAGGCTAAAGGTTTCTTTAGTCATCTTATCCTCATCGCTACAAAATACATGTAAGTGTCTATGGAAAGAATTTTATTTACACATTGTCTTATATCATAGCATATGTAAATACATACATATATACATACATACATATGTGGATGATTGGGAATTTGGTTATCTTTTGGGTAAAGCCTATTTCAACAGCATTGACTATATGTAATATATAGTCTATATATATTTAATATATATGTATCAAAAATCCTATATGTAATTTTTTACCAAATATATAAAATTTAGGCATAGGTATTTTTTTGCCCATTACATGCAAAAACTTGCGCATGAATGATCATATGTGCATATTAGTAACAATCAATTGCGACCACTATGTCAATGAAGCAACAAATTGCAATTAAGAAGATGAACAATCTATTATAGTTTCGAGAAAGTATTAACAACGTAAAGATTTTCACTTAAAAATGTTATATCGAGAAAGACTTTGAGAACTACCCATGAATAATTATAGGGTAAAAGTGGTTATTATCTAATCAAACCTTTGGCATTGTCTATCTTCATTGGCATTTCTAGAATACTCTTTACTCATCATGGGAAGGCAAATCATCAAAAAATTTAGAGGATCTTGAATCAAATGAAGATGAAAAGTATTTTCTAGTGTCCCTTTCATGTGTTTTTGTTCTTATACATTTAGATTTTAGTATGCGCATTTACGCTATCTACTAGGATCAATTTTTTCATACGATCAGTTTGAGACATGATGTTTCATCTACATGCGAGGACAGAATCTGTGAATCCATTAGAAGCTTATATTGAAGGATGCTTACTGTTGAAGATAATGACAACCAAATTTTCTCGACCTACATGTATTGTGTTGTATAATTCATGGGTGCCTAAGGAGAAATATATACATTCTAAATGTTAGAATATGATGTATATTAGCCTTGGTTTAGCCCTTGATTTACCCTTGGCACATGCTTGAACCCTCAAGTTGAGCCCTTGCTTTCAGCCCTTCGGATATTTATCATATGTGCTCTCCATGGAATTTAGAAAAGTCTATCCTTTATGCTCTTCAAGAGATGCATTCTTTTCAATAGGATGCATTGCCAACTTTAGATTGTGTAGTAGATGTGGAAAAGTTGAGATTAAAAATTTTAGGGAGTTTTTTTTAATTAAACTGATAGAATGATCTATAAAATCATCATTGCTTGAATTTTTTAAGGATGAGAACAAGTGAATAAAGAATGTTCTTTCTAGGATATGATGCCCAAAGAGTGATATCTTTTCTTGCAAGGAATTGGAACTAAAATCATAGGAAAGTTGAATCATTTAACTCCTTTCAATAAATAGTGAATCTGGAAAGAGGGTTCCTTGACTAAGGAAAGGTACCTTGATGGCTTGATAAGTATTGTGTTGAAAATGAAGCTCGAACAATAGGAGTGTATGAAGCCCTTGAATGGATGACACTTGGAGCATTATAAAGCAAGGAACAAAGCACAAATATTCATGCCTCAAATTTGAATTTGAATCCGCTCATATTACTCAAATCAATCACCTATCTAACTTATGTGTGATAAAGCCTTCATTCTAGGAAAAGAGATCCCTATCATTTAGGGAATCTGGATCCATTTCTTGTCATCTTTGGTTTATTAGAAGGCTATTGTGGTCTCCTAAATTTGGCGTGAAGTGCAAGTCTAAACTCTACATATTTTGTGAGAAATCAATTCCAGAATGAATAGTGGTCTTTGCGTGCATGGCTAGTGAATGAAATAAGTAGTCTATCTTGTTTCCATTCGTTCTCTAAGTAGAAAAAAGTATTTAAATCGGATCACTTGCATTTAGAAGGTCTCATAATCTAGTTTGTCTGTACGAAAGCTCTTAGGTTCATTCTCAAGGATATCAAAGAATCATGTCTTTTAGTGAGTGGAGGTTTCTAAAAACAGACATGTGAGGCCATTTATGCTTCAAGCTACATAGGGAAATTCTATATTCTGCCATCAATGGTATCATATCATTTCAATACATGAAGACATAGAAACTATACTTCACTTCAACCTAGAGAGATTATATTCAACAAAAGCGAGAAAGCTTTATTTAAGAATGAACTCAATAATTTGAGAAAGAAACTTAGTAGCTATATCAATGAATACATTATGAAGATAAAAAAACTAATTGATGCATTGGGATCCATAGGTTTTCACATAGATGATGATGACATAGTTGCATACACATCCAATCGACTTAGGGATGATGAGACATGGAAGAATTTCTCCACTTCTATCTATGTTAGAGATAATCTTCTTGACTTTGAGAAACTAATGGCCATGATGGTCATTGAGGATATGATCATTTAAGGCTAAAGGCAAAGTGCAATGAAACCTAAACATTTTATGGAAGTAAAGGAACAGGTAGAGTAAAAAATCAAGGTATACATAGAGGAAGGAAATGAAGGAGATCAAATGGTGATTCTAATCAAGACCAAGCAAGCAAGGTCTCTTCATCAAGATGAAGAGGCAAGATCAAAGGGATGAGGAAGGTACAATCAGACTCAAGGAAATAATGACTCAAAAGAATGTGTTATATATGGCAAGTATGGCCACTATGCAAGGGATCGCCATCAAAGGGACCAGAGCGATTCATCATACAAAGGAAAAGGTAATTATGCATCTCCTTCAAATGAGAATGAAATTGTTCTAGCTATGATGTAAGAGTTAACATGGTTTTCACTAAGGTGAGAGTATAAACAAGATGGTACTCGATATCGAGGTTTGCACTATCACTAAAGTGGATACAGTGGTATAGGATGCTGCGTTTAAGGATAATGGGAGCTTGAACTCGATGATATTTGATTACTTCCTCAGTTAATTTGAAAGAAAAGAGGATTGAGTGTAAATAAAGTTCAAAGTAGGTTTACACTTAGGAAAATGAATGAACTTCAATTTTCTGGAAAGGTATAGTTTTTGGGGAGGAAAACGTATAAAGGGGGGAAGAAAAGTATCACTGATATGATCCTTTGAAATAATAGATACATTCCTTGACCCTTCTATGAAAGTTATGGGGCATGTTTGACATCAAGTAGCTTGTGTTTGAGATTGAAACTCAAAAACTAAGTAAGAAGTGGATATGCATGGATGTAATGCATGAAGTAATTCCAAAAGATAAATAGGTTAAAGACTTGAACCATATCAATATTAAGGTACTTGAGAATGGCTAAGATTGATTAGGAAAGTAAGCATGAGAACTTGGTTAACTCAAAAGGATGACATATAGTTTTTGATCCCTAGGAAAGATATTGAGAACATCAATAGGATGTTAAAGACTTAAGAAAGATGAAAACTCATGAAATCATGAGTCAAAGATCTTAAGAAAATCCCATGGGTAAATACTAACAATGAAGAAAGGGTTTGAAGTACAAAGGACTTGTTCTTATCTCAACTTAACTTGGTGAAAGGAATCTGTTGTGAAAATTCCTTCCTAGAGTATAGCATCCACGGGAGAGTGAGTGAGAGTACGTATCCACCCATCCAACTCCACCCATATATATACCAAAGGTCCAAGAGTTGCATGCTTTAATTTTAGCCATGTGTCCTTCCAAGTTTCCTTCATGTGGATACTTTCCAAAGAGAATCACATGGCTTCTATTTCAATTGAAGTCACGTACGAGTCAAGGTGTCACTTGGGAGAAGCTTCAAGACTAAGGTTTTATTCCCTTAGGTTAATTTTCTAAGGTAACAAACCCTTCAATTTGAGACTTCTATGAAATAAAACCTCAAGGGTTAAATCCAAGAAACATAGGTTCCTTTTGTGAGGGTCTAACCCATAATTTATGCAACATTCTTCCCCCCTTTAACATTTTCGTCCTCGAAAATGTGTCTTGGTATATTATGTGGAGTATTCCCCCGTGCTCCATGATTTACTTCTTTTGATCATGGACTTGCTCTCAAAAGTTACTTTCCTCGTTTTTAACCAATAATTAAAAAAGAGGGAAATCTTTTATTCATGGAACTTTCTCGTTCCCAAGTAGCACTTTCTTCGGTTACATCCCTCCATTTAACTAGGCACTCTTCATATAATGATTTCTTGTTTTCTTATCTAGAGTGCATAGTATTTTCTCAGGTTCATGAGGGATGTTAAGAAGGGAGATTGGTTGATTGATTGTATCCGAAGATACCAGATTGTCTTGTTCAGCCAGTTTCCTTTTTAATCGACTTACATGGAATACTGGATGAAGTAAACAATCTTCGAGGAGTTCTAACTCATAAGCCAAATTCCCTATTGTTTTAAGAACCTTAAAAGGGCCATAGAATCTCGGAGAGAGTTCAGGACAAGGTCCTGGTTTTAATGTTTCAGATTTCTTAGGAACTTTAAGGTATACTAATTCATCAACCTGAAAGGAAATATCTCGCCTTTTAGGGTCGCTAAAAGATTTAGCTCTATCCTGGGCTTTCCTCAGGTTTTCCTTGGCGAGTTTTAGCTTAAAGTTCATATCTTCTAAGAAATCTTTTGCTGCTTGGACTTTTTCGTTTTGAAGTCCAACTGCATAAGGTGCTCTAGGTTGAAACCCATACATCAACATAAAAGAACTATATTCCGTTGCAGAATGCTTTGCACTATTGTAAGTGAATTCTACTATCGGTAGATAGTCTTCCCAGTTAGTTTGGGTAGAAGATACGTATGCTCGTAACATATCTTCCAGTATTCGATTGACTCTTTCAGTATGACCATCCCTTTGAGGATGTTTAGCAGTACTCAAATTAAGCTTACTTTCTAACCGACTGAATACAACTCTCCAGAAATGACTAGTGAATTTTCTATCTCTATCAGACACTATGTCTTGAGGTAATCCATAGAGTCTATACAATTGCTCTATGAATAATTTAGCCAATTTTGGAGTTTTTACTGTAGTTCGAGTAGGTAAGAAACGAGCCATTTTGGTCAATCGGTCAACTATGACCCAAACAACATCATGACCTTTAGGGGTACGTGGCAAGCCTGTAATGAAATCCAGGGAAATACTTTCCCATTTTCCATTTGGAATTTCTAATGGATGCAACAAACCCCCTATCTTAAACTTTTCAGCTTTGTTAACTTGGCACTTAGTGCTTTTAAGTACATAATTATGTACATCTTTATGTATACTAGGCCAGTAAAACTGCCTTTTTACTAATTCATAAGTTTTGTTGATTCCAGGATGTCCTCCACTCCGGGCATCATGACATTCAAACATAACTTTTTTTCTAAGTTCAAAATCACAAGGAACGCAGATTTTTCCTTTGTAGAACAGATATTCATCTTGAATACTGTAATGTTTAAACTTATCTTCATTTGATAAGTTTGTACTTGGAGTAGAAACCTTCTTCTAGGCTTTACTAAAACTAGTATCTTCTTGATACTTGCCCTTCATGAGTGTTACTAACTCATTAGAAATTTGTATGAAACTCAAAGAATTTAACATGGGCATCCTGCTTAATGCATCATCCACAATATTAAATTTTCCCTTTCTGTATCTGAGTTCATAATCAAATTCTTGGAGTAATTCGGCCCATCTAGCTTTTCTACCAAAGAGTTCAGATTGGTTTGCAAACCATTTAATACTTGCTTGATCAAAAACTATAGTAACTTTGGCGCCAAACAAGTAATGTCTCCATTTTTTAAGAGTATGCACAATTGCATGAAGCTCTTTTTCATAGGTAGAATAATTTCTTTGAGCTGAATTTAGCTTTTGGCTTTCAAAATCAATTGGTCAACCATTTTGAATCAACATAGCTCCTATTGCTAGATCAATAGCATCTGTTTCAACTATAAAGGGTTCATTTGGATCTACTATTTGTAGAACCGGGGCTGAAGCTAAGGCTCTTTTAAGTATTTCCATACTTTCAGCCTGTTCCTTTTCCCAAGTGAGGCTTTTGGGTTTACCCTTTAATTTCTCAAATAAAGGTGCTGAGACTTTTGCAAAGTTGGGTACAAATTTTCTATAGTATCCTGCTAACCCTAGAAAACTATGAAGTTTTGTAATAGTTTTAGGGTGAGGCTAGTTAAGAATAACTTGGACCTTATCAGGATCTACTTGAATCCCTTTATCAGATATAATGTGACCAAGATATCTAATTTCTGATGAAAAGAATTCACATTTATCTTCTAAATAATTTGTTTTCTCTTAGAACTTGGAAAACTTTTTCTAGATATTCTAAATGAGAGGTTGCATCTTGACTATAGACAAGAATATCGTCAATAAAATCAACTAAAAACTTTCCCAAATAAGGGCTTAATATAGTGTTCATTAGTGTCATGAACGTGGCTAGGGTATTTGTTAGTCCAAAAGGCATGACTAAAAACTCAAAATGCCTGTATTTAGTTCTGAAAGCTATTTTAGAAACATCTTCAGACTTAATTCTAATTTGATGATATCCTTGACAGAGATCAAATCATCAATTCGGGGCATTGAATATTTATTCTTGATCGTAACTTTATTCAAGGCTCAATAGTCAATGCACAGTCTCATTGATCCAACTTTTTTCTTGACTAAAAGAATGGGTGCTGTCCAGGGCGAAAGACTAGATTGAATGAATCCCTTAACTAGGTATTCATTTAACTGTTTTTCTACTTCAGCTTGCTCAGAAAAAGGGAGTCTATAAGGGGATTTACATATAGTCTTGATTCCTGGGAGCAAGTCTATAGCATGGTCAATTTGCCCACGAGAAGGAGGTAAGCCATGGGGAAGTTCTTCTGGAAAGACATCCCGATAATTATTTATCAAACACTTAAATTTAAACCTCTCATGTTCAGACAAAGGAGACAAGATATAAGAAACTGGATTCATATTATGTACATTGTTTACATCAGTTGGAAGTATCATAAAGACTTCCGCTTTTTGAGTATTTACAAGTTTTTTCAACTCCATGCTAGAAATCAAAGGAGTACTGGGCACATCGTGTTCTCCTTGAATTAGATAATGGATTCCATTTCTCTCAAATTCCAAAGTATTCAGCTGATAGCTTCTTTTAAGTGTTTTCCCTAAACCCCAAAGCCATTCTCTACCCAAAACCACATCAGTTCTTTCCATGTGCATGATTTGAAAGTGTAATTTATCTTTATAAACTTGAAATTCTATTTCGAGGATACAGATCTTAGTATCCCAGACTTTCTTTTCTTGACCCTGCATCATAGATACAACATACTGATGAGGTGACTTTTGCTGGGGCAACTTTAATCTCTTCACTAGTGAGTAATTTAGGAAATTGTGGTTGGCCGAGTCGTCTATCATGACTCTGGCCTTTTCCCCACTTAAGCAAGCATGAAGTTTGACCAAGTCATGAGGTCCAAATCCGTTTTGGACCCACATTGAGTCATAGAAACAACACTGATGCTTGTCATCTTTGTGAAGGACTTCCACTTTTATCCAAACTTTACTGTTTTCGAGATTCAATGTTTGGACTAAGTGTATTCCTCTCTTTTCTTTTCCTCTTATCTCACGGGTGGCTTTTTGTTGTTCCCTAGTCATGCAATTCTTACTAAGATGTCCTGGCTTAAGGCACTGAAAGCAAAGATTCTCATTTTTTGCTTTCTCCCAAACCTCAAGGTCTAGCCTAGGTCGTGAAGGTCTAGGGGTTTTAAAGTCATCTTTTTTTAATGTGCCTAGCTTTCTTTTACCCGGTTTAATTTTTTTATTATCTCCGACAAGATGAAGTGGTTGTGTTCCAGTTTTAGCATGATCTTCATAGATCTGTGCTAACTTAATAGCATCTTCTAAACTTTTTGGAGCACTTCTTTTCACTTCATGTTTGACTTGCTTGTCGAGAAAACGGATGAAACCTCTTACCTTATGAAAGTCATCAAGGTTTTGCAATTTCAGTACTATTTCTTGATAATGAGAAATATATAGAGAAAGGGGACGTCCTCTCTGTAGGACTTTGTCCCATTCTTCCCAGTTTCTTTCATCCTCATTTTCTGGTAAGAATTCTTTTTTGAAGAATTCTTCAAATTGATTCCAAGTTTTTGGGATTCTTTGAGCCTCCTTTAAGCTCATCCACCACTTATAAGCCTTAGGTCCAAGTAATAAGCTTGTTTCTAAGACTTGATAAGCTTCAGGGGTGTTTTTCAACTCATGCAAGTCTTGCCATTTTTCTAAATATGTCAAGACTGCATCTTTGTTTCTGTCTTTATCTTGTGGTTTTAAGTCTTTTGCAAAAGATAGGCTTCTAGACTTAATGGCAGTATGAGGAGGATTTACTTCATTATCTTTATTTTTTAAAGATACATTACTATGCAAGGGTAAAGGGGCGTCCGTTCCTTTACTAGGTGATGGGTTCCTTGTTCGAACAGACAAGGAACCCCTTTGAGCAGGTAAGGGTAAGGATGAAAAAATGGTATTAAGAATTTGTTCCATCTTCCCTTGAACTTCATTGATTGAAATACGAAAGGTACCCATTTCGTTTTGGATTTCTTTAACAATGAACATATCCGCTTGGACATCGTTCATTTTTTTATCCAAACCATTCAACTCTTTGTAAATATCTAATTTCTGCATTTCTTCTTGGCATATCTCTGGAAAACCTGGAGTATAATCTATTTGTCTACCCCCTTCCTACGGTGCATAATCCTCTTCCTACCTAGGAATGTCTAATAACATGTTACTTGCATATGAATCCCCCCTAGTTCAGTGAATACTTTGGAATCAACTACAAATAAGAAATATCATTTCTAATACTGAAGGAAAATAGATGAAAATTAAATCCAGTACTTCCCCGATTTTTTCTTTGATATCAGCTTCTAGTTGTAGGTCGGCTTGGGCCGCCTTGGACGATTCGCTATTTCACCGCCTCGGTTGAACTTTCTTAGGCTCTTCAGTCTTTAATCCTCCGTTGCTTGTTCTTTTTAAAGGTGTCATGGGACCTCACGATCAGCAGGTCGTTGGCTCCTTAGATAGCATAGAAGATCAAGACCTCTGACGTCCTAGATTTGATCCTCGGGTGCTGCCAGAGATCTCTTTTTTCAGAGTGAATAAGGAAAACACTTCTCTTTCTCTAAGTAGAAGGGCAGCACCTGGGAAATGGGCATACGTGGGCATAATTGTTCCCTTCTCGATCTTTTGTTTGCAGAAAACTTGTGCCTGAGGAAATCGTGGGAGACCTGGTCCTTAATATGCGCTCTTTCTTCCTCGTGAGTCATCAGTGATTCGTCACCATGGAGAAAGTAGAGTCTTAGTAGACCATATACTATTCCTGCTCCCTTGTTGTTGGCTTTGTCCAACCAGACGGGCAGATCTGAGAACCCGGCCAGCACTCTGGAACGTTGGGCAGAAGCTTTGAATTATGTGCATGCTAAACGAATGTCTACAGAGAGGGTCGGTTGGTTGTCAGTCGTGGGGTCCTATGGCTCCCGTCCCGATGCAGTCGGCCAATCTGAAGGGGTGGTCACTGGTCTCTTTCTTCTTTAATGTATGTATTTTAAGCTCTACAGCTGTAGGGCTTACCGGCGGTGCTCACATGGGCCTTAACTATCAAGAGAGAGAAAAGAGCTCATAAGTGAGCGGACGCAGAACTAAAAATTAACGGCGACAAGGAGAGATGTTGATTGATGTTGACTGAGTAGCGTTGAATTCGAGAATGACGGCTGCAGGCGACTGCTCCTCCTTTTCTTTATTTAGAGGTGGTTGAATGGACAGCATCTACCTCATTTACTACCCACGAGCGGCCCAGACCTTCTCACTATCCATGGTAGTACTTGCACGTGCAGATAATCATCCGTGAGCTCTCATAAGAGATGCAACAATGCTTGATGAACTCGAATTTTTCAACTAAAGCTTCAAGACAACAGCCTGCACAAAAGTCAAGAAATACTACCAGTATTTGAAAAAGAACTTGGCTCTGATTACCACTATTGTGAAAATTCCTTCCTAGAGTATAGCATCCACCAGAGAGTGAGTGAGAGTACGTATCCACCCATATATATATACCAAAGGTCCAAGAGTTGCATGCTTTAATTTTTATCCATGTGTCCTTCCAAGTGTCCTTCATGTGGATACTTTCCAAAGAGAATCACATGGCTTCTATTTCAATTGAAGTCACATACGAGTCAAGGTGTCAATTGAGAGAAGCTTCAAGACTAAGGTTTTATTCCCTTAGGTTAATTTTCTAAGGTAACAAACCCTTCAATTTGAGACTTCTATGAAATAAAACCTCAAGGATTAAATCCAAGAATCATAGGTTCCTTTTGGAGGGTCTAACCCATATTTATGCAACAAAATCAAGAAAAGAAAAATGTCTTAGAGAGGTTGAAAAATCAAAGCTTCTATGGCTTGATAAATTGCCAAGGAAAAATCAACTATCTATCAAAGAACTATTTTATTGGCATAAGAACTAGACACATTAGCATTTGCTCTCATAGTGTGAAGGAATTCCAAGATGGAATTTTGGATAAAAGAAAATGATCAAAGAGCATTAAGAGGGAAAACGAAGATAGAAAGATAAAAGATGGGGTAATATGGATTAGAGAAAGCACTCAAAAATATGGGATAGTGGGAACTCACACTTGTTGAGGAATTTCTCTCACGGATAGAGAGTGAAGAGAAATGAGATTCCTCGAATACATTGAGATAAGCCTTAGAGATAAGATCATTGAGATTAAAGTATTGGTTCCACTAAGAGGTGTAGAGATGTACGTCCTTGAACAAATGGAATAAATTTTCTTGTATTTACAAAAGGGTAAATAGAGTTCAATATATTTATCTTATGAAAGGCTATCCTTTATCCTCCTAAGGAGATGCATTATTTTCAATAGAATGCATAGGCAACTTTAGATTGTGTAATACATGTGGGAAAGTGGAGAATAAAAATTTTAGGGAGATTTTTTAATTAAACTGATCGAATGACCTTTAAAAATTCATTCTTTGAATTTTTGGACTTTGAGAACAAGTGGTTCAAGAATGTTCACTAAGTTCCTAGAAGTATTTGGAATATGATTCCCGAAAAGTAATCTCTTTTCTTTCAAGGCATTGGAACTAAAAGAAAAGGAAAATTGAATCATTTAACTCATTTCAATAAATAGGAAATCTGGAAAGAGGGTCCCCCTAACTAAGAAAATGTTTCTTGATGGCTTGGTAAGTATCATTGCTGAAAATCAAGCTCAAACCATAAGGGCATATGAACCGCTTGAATGGATACACTTGGAGCATTATAAAACAAACAACAAGCAAGAATACTCATGCATCAAATTCTAATTTGAATCCCCCTCATAATTAGTCTAACGTGTAGGCATTGATTCTCCCCCTCATAATTTGAATCCCCCTCATAATTTGAATCCCCCTCATAATTAGTCTAACGTGTAGTCTAACGTGTAGGCATTGATTCTCTAAGTAGGAGATACTATTTAAAATTGGATAATTGCATTACCAAGGTCTCTTAATCTAGTTTGTGTGTACAAAAGCTCTCAGTTTCAAAATCCAAGATCTCACATAACAATTTTTTCGAGTGAATAGAGGTTTCTAAAAACATACATGTGACGCCAATACACACACCAACTCAGGGGAAGGCTACTAGTGAAGAAGCAAGGCATCTACCCCATCACTTTTGGTATTTATAAGTACAGGGATAAAGATCTTGGTACTCTACACTTTGCTTGCATCAAAGAGTTCTAGAAGAGTAAATTAGATCACATCATGTTAGAATATAGCACTCAGATTGAGAAATTATGTAAGAACAATTATCACCCATGGAGGTCTAGAATGTCTAACTTCCTCATGGGAAAGGGCTTTTGGGGGCTTGTTAGTGCTAGATATGCTAGACCTATATTGGAAGAGAATCCAATGCTTGATCAATTAAGGATCTTGAGAGAGTGGAATGAGAGAGACAGAAGAGATTTATCTTCATCTTATCCCATCATATTAGCAATGCAATGATAGAGCATATACAAGATCTAGAAACTTTAATTAAAGTATGGGAAACCTAGAGAGAGTATAATCCACTTCAACCAAAGCTAGAAAGATACAATTGAATATTGAACTCAATAATTTGAGAAAAAAGTCTAGTAGCATTATCAATGTCTACAATCTAAAGATCAAAGAAGTAATTGATGCATTGGGATCCATAGGTTTTCACATAGATGATGATAGAGGGGGAGAATACTTCTCCCATGATTTCTCTCATTTCCTAAGCTCAAATGGAATCAAGAGACAAATCACATTTTGGTACACACCACAACAAAATGGTGTATTCGAAAGGAAGAATAGGTACATTGTAGAATGTGCTATAGCTATGATAATAGAAATGCGGATCCCTAATTCCTATTGGGTTGATATAGCAACCACTACAATATACATCATGGACAAAGCACCCCCATCAAGTATACATGCTACAACACCCTATGAAGCATCCTAATATATAAAACTAGACATATCACACTTGAGAGTGTTTATATGTACTTGCTATGTGCTAATTTCAAGTGCATTAAGGAGCAAAATCGATGATAAATCAGAAAGATGTTTGCTCATGGGGTATGAAGGTGCGTAAAAGGGGTATAGATGTTATTAACCCACAAAAAAGGAGTTGAAGGTGTCAAGGGATGTCATTTTTGTTGAGCTTTCACCTTGATACTCTTCAAATGTATTTTTGTAGGAAAATGAACATGAAGAAAGGAGTATTTAAGAGAAAGTGATGAACCAAAAAGAAAAGTTCCTAGTGGAGCAAAGGACTCGAGTAAACACTCATCATGTTGTCGAGGAAGTCCTACATGAAGGCAACTTAGTGATGCAAGAAGGAAAGGCAAAACTAAAGTTATAGAGATTGAAGAAGATGAACAAGTATGGATTCACCTCAATGTAGACCATCATGCAAATAATGGGGAGAGCTCAAAGGTCAATCATAAATATTCAAATATGTGGAATGGTGGGATACAATGATGTGATAAGTTAAGGTTATATCTAGTTAAGAGACTTATCTATGATTCATTCATGGCTAGAAAATATGCATATATGAGTAAAGTTTTTGAAGAAGCCACATGCTTTGAAGGAGTCAATGCATTTAGGGAATGGCAGGAGGCTATGCAAAAGGAGATCAAGGATTTGGATGAAAATCACACTTGGATATTAGTGCCAAAGAACAAGGGTATGAAAGTCATTGGAAACAAGTGAGTATATAAGGTAAAGAAGCATTCAGATTGTAGCATGGCTAGGTATAGATCTAGGCTTGTAGCTAAAGGCTTCACTCATATATATGGAGTGGATTATGAAGAAACATTTAGCCTTGTGGCTAAGATGACTACCATCAAAATAATTCTTGCAATTGAATCCAAAAAGTATTGGATGATGTATCGACTTGATGTGAAAAATGCTTTTCTAAATGGAGAGTTAGAGGAGGTAGTATACATGGACCGACCATTAGGGTTTGAATATAAAATCACGTATGATTATGTTTGTAGATTTTAAGAATGTAGCCCAAAGGCTATGGAATCAAAGGATTGTAAACTACTTGATCAATTGTGGTTACAAACAAATCAAAGGTGATCCATGATTATTCTACAAAAGGGAAGTTGAAGCATATGTCTACTTATGTGTGTAGGTAGATGAATTGATTATTACAGATGGCCATGAAGAAAGCATCGAGGAAATCAAAGAAACGCTTGGGAAGGAGGTCAAGATCTCAAACTTTGCAGATCTAAGGTATTCCTTAGGTATTGAAGTCATATGTAAGGATAATGGTATCTGGCTTATGTAGAGAAAGTGCACCTTGGATATATTGAAGAAGTATGGACTCACAGGATGCAAACCATTGAGCAACCCAATGGAAGAAAATGTAATATTGACTTCAATGGAAGGAAATGAAGTTTAGGATCCACTCTTATATAGATCAGTAGTGGGCCCTTTGAAATATGTAATTATCACAAAGCGTGACCTACCATATAGAGTTGGTGTGCTATCTCAATTCATGCACACACCTAAGGCTCATTTACTTGCAGCTAAGGGAGTACTTAGATATCTCAAGAGTAATTTTGGAACATCACCAAATGAAATTTTTTATGTACGATTTAGAGTTGATAAATTAAAGTGTGGTGTAATTTTTGTTGGGTTTATTTGATTGTTGGGCTTTCATGGAGTTGCTTAAAAAATTCATGTATATCTAGTTATAGAAAAGTATCTAACCACTATATCGTGATGCTCTTTCACTAACCAAAGAAAATAGCATTTTCTAAGCAAGGGTTGGGGTTGAGAAAAACTATTCGTTCTTAAAGGCAAAGGCCTATTTTGTTCAATGTTTTAGCTAAAGCCTTCTTGCATCCTTCGTCTTTCTAAAAACATGGGATTCTTAGTAGGGGGGATACTATAAACTTGAATTAGTAGGATGTCACTTGATTGTTTAAAGTGGATGGACATTTGATAGAAAATTACACTATATGTTTTTTTGAAGGAGTCCTTCTATCCATTGTATTATATGGAAAGAAGCAAAGATTGCATTACAAAGCTCTCACTCGATTGTTCAAAGTGGATGACAATCTAATAGGAAATTACACTATATTTCTTTCATGGAGTTCTTCAATCTATTCTATTATAGAATGCTTCCAACTTCAGTGACTAATAAGCAAGTAAGAGGTAGTGCAATATAAAAATTATGTGTGCATTTACATCCATGGAAGGTTATATCTATCCTTTTTCATCGATAGAGTAGCAAGAGATATGCATCCGCAATAAATTTAACATGTATACGTTCCATAAAGAAAGCTAATGGCTTGTCAAAATTAAAAGAGATAGGAGAGACACTAAAAGAAAATGGTTCCATCTCAAATGATGAAGTTACCGAACAAATTGCCAAGTTCTTGATAAAAAAATAAGTATCTCAAAAGATGATGAATTTATGTGGGATGAAATTTATGTAAAAGCATGCTTAATGAGATCTAAAAATATGCTCGATGCAAATCAAACGCGAGAATTTTTCAGGTTTGCTAAGGTAATACAAGAGTAGGAAACCATGGAGGATGTGAATGAATGGGGGATATTCAAGCACATAATATCTTCAAGAGCATATGGTGGAAGAAAGGGATAAAAAAGAGTGTTTGGAAGTCGTTCCAATTAATGTGATGCAGTTTTATCTCATGAAAACAAACTAACCTCTAAGGAAGGGCCGACCATTCGAAAACAGGGATCCAAACCTCTTTCCAAAGTGGGGAAGGCACTAGTGCTAAATAGAGATCAAAACGTCAATGGTATGACTCTCATTACATATCAAGCTCGTTTGCAAAAGTAGATTGGAATCACCATAACAAGGTTGACAACAAAATGTTTATAAATTATATGTGTGAATGCCCATATAACATGTCAAAGTATGACCACGCAGTGCTTGTAGAATAGTATGCCCAGTCAAGGAATGGTAGTAGGTGGAATGTATTCAGGCTTGCGCATGAAGATCGCCCTGCCTTTGTCACGATGTCATAAACTTGCCTTGAAAATGGGCATTCCCCTAAACAAACCTAGTGATGGTGTTGCTTTGGAAGCTTGTACTTCTTAGTGTAGAAGTTGTAGAAGAGGATAAGCAACGAGATCATATAGCCCAGCAATATCTGCAAAAGGCAATGAACATAGTCGTGAGAGAGAATTTTGAAAGAAAAATTAACCCTTTGATTTGGAACACATGGGGTTACTGTACGCATCTGTTGTAAATACCTTGCAAAGAAACTGTGGGTATGGGGATTTGAAAATGATGGAGTACATTGCTTGGACCATGTTGATCGTGAACTGAAGCATTTGCATTGGGTTAAGTACCTGTACGCAGAAATAAGGAGCAATGGCTTATCTCATCCACGTTAAATACAGAAAAAAAAAATAGTGATGACGTCGATGGTATATGGTTAGCGTTCGGAGAATCTGAGGATCTCCTGAGATAATACAGAAAAGCAAACGTCGCAAGTGCACAGAAAGCTTTTAGAGTAGTGATCCTTCTTTCGGAACATCGAAGCGAGTTACTTGTGGAATGCGGCTGAGGTGTATGATGTCTGTGTCGATCTTGGGGCGGATGAAGCAAGATCGTGTTTTGGCGGAGTGATAGAATTAGAATAATGAAGAGGCTCTACGCAGAAGCACAATGGCATGTCATGGGGATCATTGCTGAGAAGCGAGATGTTACGGTAACCATGAGAGGGTTGACTTACTTTCCCCAGAACAGGTATCGTTGCTTGCGCTTCGTATCATCCGTCCATAACGCCGAGAGGAAGTAGTAAAGATACATGAAAACATGAACAATAGAATTCAATGCAGCTGATATGTACGCTGCAAAGACAAGAAGAAGGAAGAACCGGAGAGAGTGGTTAGCTCAGCACAAAATTGGAGAAAAGAAGAACTTTCTAGGATTGACTCTCAGGAGAAATACATATATATGCAAGGAAATGAGTTATATTAACGATTCAACAAGTGTCCAAAGATAATATACCATCACCACCGGGTGCGTGGTAGGATATAATCCACCAAATTATTGCGACAGAGACATGATGTTAAACGTGTAGCACTGTGACTTGTCGGACGTTTCGTTTTAGCAACATGATGATCTATCCACCCACCCAGAAGATCCATCGAATCAACGACAAATATTTAAGAGAAAACTCATGTGTGTACTGCCAAACAACACGATTCTTACCGTGTCTAGGAATTCTACCATCTTGGACATGTAGAAAACATAAATGTAATGGGCCATCTGTTAATCCGACAAAGTAGGAGACAAAATGAGTTTAGCGTAAACGCAGCCAATCATAGAATTTAGAGGGGGTTACAATTACCGACTTCTCTTCTTCATTGTAGGCATTTCCCCAGACAGAATATCTGTAAACACAAGTTTCAACCATCCCACATTCGACGTTATTGCCAATGGAGTAATACCATGCATTAGTCATGCCCACAGAATAAATAGGTCGAAGGATGACAAGCAGAGGCACAGAGAGAGAGAGAGAGAGAGAGAGAGAGAGAGAGAGAGAGAGAGAGAGACCGCTTAATGCCCAATATACAACTGCGATTCAAATTCGATAGGCAACTTAAGAGGACCCACAGAATGTGTACACATTACGTACCGAAGGTTGTAAACCGAAGAAAGGAGGCCGTAAGCCATGTAAAAGCTCAAACAGGTGCAGAATGCGTTGTGGGCGAGAACAAGGTAGCGAAGGGCTGAGGGCTCTTGTCGTCGACATCTTCCTCGTTCTGCTTCTGCCTCCTTGGGCATCGAACCTTCGCGTGGAGCAGCAGCCACACGTATAGCGCCTAGTCCTCCAACAACACAGAAAATGTAGAGAGCCAGGATACTGATAAGCGGGTTGGGACTATCCACGGCTGGCAGGCCCCTTGTAGGCAATGCCGCTGCATTCCTCAAGGGCACCCCTAGCAAAAATAACGCTCTGCGGACGGACATCGCAACCACATTATCGAAAACCTCATATTTGTTTCTCAGTGCGGTCAGGACTTCGTTGACGACGGATACTGCCATGACGAAACTTCTGTAAGCTTCCCTTTCTATTCCGTGAGCCTCAAATTACTTCCCTAAGCCTTCGCAGGCTGTTATGTACGGTCCTTGTACATTCTCCCGACCGACGCATGCATAATCTGCACGACTTCGGTGCAAGGCGATCCTAATGTGGAAGACTTTCATGCAAGCAGCGATTTTCCCAAAATCTATGTCTACCGCTCTCCAATCTGTTGGGGCATACGGATGAGCATCGAGAAAGGGGCCTTCCCTCAATTGTCACGAGATGCGAAGTTTCACCACAAATGCATGGTGAAACAAAGGTTTAAGCTAAAGCATTGCACCACTTCATGTAGAAGCAGCGTGGCACATATGTAAAACATGGCCATCATTAAGTAGATAACGGCACATTTTGGTAGCTCTCTTTGTGATTGCGAGTTGAATCCTCGTTCAAAGAAGATAAAGTGCCACACATTCTAGGGCTTGTAAATCCGCAGAGAAAGAGGGAATAGATACGAACATTGTTACAAAGCAAAAGAAGCATGAATGGAATTCTTAGATATACTTGATTCCTAATGAACTGATTTACAAAGATTTATGCTGAATAATGTGATGCTGATTTAGCATCCACTTCTTACAATACGTTTTGTGAATATTTATCCTTATCGCCACCAAAAGTGTCTATGGAAAGAATTCTATTTACACATTGTCTTATATCATAGCATATGTAAATACATACATACATACATATCTGGATGATTGGGAATTTGGTTATCTTTTGGGTAAAGCCTATTTCAACAGCATTGACTATGCATGAATATGTATGCAAAAGAGCATGTAGAGTAATGTTGTTTCAAAAATCCTGTATGTAATTGTTTACAAAATATATAAAATTTATGCATAGTTTTTTTTGTGCCCATTACATGCAAAAACTTGCACATGAACGATCATATGTGCACATTAGTAACAATCAATTGCAACCACTATGTCGATGAAGCAACAAATTGCAGTTAAGAAGATGGAACGATCTATTATAGTTTCGAGAAAGTATTAACAATGTAAAAAGTTTTACATAAAAATGTTATATCGAGAAAGACTTTGAGAACTACCCATGAATATTTATAGAGTAAAAGTGTTTATTATCTAATCCGACCTTTGGCATTGACTATCTTCATTGGCATTTCTAGCATACTCTTTATTCATCATAGGAAGGCAAATCATCAAAAAATTTAGAGGATCTTGAATCAAATAAAGATGAAAAGTATTTTCAAGTGTTCCTTTCATTTGTTTTCGTTCTTTATAGGTTTAGATTTTTCCATGTGCATTTACGAGATCTACTAGGATCAATTTTTTCATAAGATCAATTTGAGACATGATGTTTCATCTACATGTGAGGAAAAACTTTGTGAATCCATTAGAAACTTATATTGAAGGATGCTTACTGTTGAAGATAATGACATCCAAATCTTCTTACTAGGAGATCCACACATAGGCTTTGAAATTCATGCAAAGACATATCCGATATCAACAAAGAGAACACAATGGGCATGTGGACCCACTACAACATACGAGGGGCATATCAATGCTGCCTATACCAACGGTCATACTCAACGTCGGTATAAACATTAGAAAAATGTAATTAGGCAAACCAACGGTCCCTTGATCATTGGATGTTTCGTGACCGGCAGTATGCGCATCGATATAAGCATCGGTATAGGCATCGGTATAAGTGTCAGTATGAGCGTCGGTAATTTACTAGAAATTAACGATGCTCATACCGATGACTATACTGACACCTATATCGAGGCCATGTTTTAAACATATCGGGAACCTGAGAACAAAAATCAACATTTTGCACGTGTTTTACATTGAGTACTGCTTGCTTCTGTCGAACTTGTATGTCCAAACCCAATTGTGACCTACATTGTCTTGTGCACACACACACATACAGATCTCTCTCTCTACTCACACACACACACTCTAGATCTCGCATCTTGGTAAGTGGTGTGCATACTCTTACCCTTTGTCTTTCTCTATGCTTCATGTTTTATAATTTTTCTTCTCTTTGATTTTGTAGAAGTTTTTTTGGCATCGATTCTTTGGAATTTGACGATAGATGACATACATTACGCTTTGATGACAATGATCCAAAAGAGGGACATACATGTAAGTGATTTTTTTATTCTCTATTGAATTTTAAGTGATAGAGAGAGAGATAGAGAGAGAGAGAGAAAGATAGAGAGAGATAAAGAGAGATGAAAGAGAAAAAGATAGAGAAAGATCTAAGGAGAGATGAAAGAGAGAAAGATAGAGAGAGAGAAATAAAGAGAGATGAAAAAGAGAAAGATAGAGAGAGATAAAGAGAGAGAGAAAAATAGAGAGAGATAAAGAGAGAGATAAACAAAGAGAGAGATAAATAGAGAGAGATAAGCAGAGAGAGAGATGAACAAAAAGAGAGATAAAGAGAGAGAGAAATCTGAGTTTAAGAGAATGCCTGGAATGGTTCAACCTTTGGATGTTCCAAATCAAAGGTGGGAGTCTATCTCTATGGACTTTATCACTAAATTACCTACAGCCAGAAGAAAACATCACAACTTACTTGTGGTAGTTGATCGGTAACCAAGATGGCACATTTCTTTCCTATGAAAAAAACTGATACTTCCTTGAATGTTGCAAGACTATTTGTAAAAGAACTTTTTTGACTTCATGGAATGCCTAAAAACATAATTTTTGATAGAGACTCTAGATTCACATGAAACTTTTGGAGAGCAACATTTGATTCCATTTGAACTCGACTTCATATGAGTACAACTTTCCATCCACAAACTGATGGGGAAATGAAGAAGGTTAATCAGGTGCTTGAAGATATGTTGCATATGTATGTGAATGAAAATTAGGATAATTGGAGTGAATATTTGCCCTTAGTCGAGTTTGCATACAATAGTGCATGGCATGCATCTATAAGAATGAATCTATTTGAGGCTATGTGTGGTTAAAATTGCTTGAATCCACATTTTTTTTTTGGTTTCCCAAATAAACTAGAAGTATCTAAAGAAATGCTTGAGAACATGGATGAAGAACTTGGAAAATTTAAGCAACACATAAAAGAAGCTCATAAAAAACAAAAGAAATTCCACTATTTGAAGATAAGACCACTTTAATTTCAAACAGATGATATGGTACTTCTTAAAGTCAATCCTGACCAATCTAACTTGCTTCTAGGGAAGGGTCGTAGACTTTCTCCATGATACACTGATCCTTTTAACGTTTTGAAAGAGATTGGATCTCTTTCTTATTTGTTGGAATTACTTGAACTTTTGAATGTGCATCCTGTATTTCATCTTAGCTTACTTAAAAGATATGTACCTAATGTTTCTCATGTTTTGCAAGATAACTATAAGCTGAAAGATGATGTCTCTTTTGAGCTTCAACCTCAAATAGTACTAGAAAAGAGGGAATATTACTCAAAAAAAGATTTATAGTAGAGATTTTTGTCAAAGGGCACCCACATCCAGTTGAAGATTTGACTTGGGTGAACTTAGATGACTTTTTGGCACATTATCCTTCTTTCCAACATTAAGGATAGACTTCTTCAAAGTGGGGAAGAATCATAATAGGCCTTTCAGTAGTGAAATAATTCACTTTAAACTTTTTCAATTATATTGTGGGAATAATATTTAGAATGAATAATTAATTAATTTTATGCATATAGGTCAAATTAAGGGATGAAAAGTTTTATATTCTCTCTCTAAACCTTACCTGCATCATGTTTTCCTGTTGAAAATTGAACGTGAAGATGAAAGAATTAAGAGAAATGTTTTGTATGAGAGAAAGGTAGAGCATGCATAAGAGAATAAAAGTATCTATGTGAATTTTTTGTGAATCATGTTTTAAGTACCTCGTTTAAGGCTCTACATTTGGTTGACTATAAAATAATGCCTTTATTTTATTCTCTCTCTAGAATCTCTAAACTTGTAGGCCCAAAAGTGATACTTGGAGCTAGATTCGGACCTAGGTCATCTCTAATACTATTGTGTAGATCAGAGAGTTGAACATTTTTGTGTCTTGCAAACTTAGGCTAATTCCTCATTATTTTTTAGTTATAAGGCTTGGAAAAGTGCCGATTCTTTAGGTACTTAAATATTTTTTTTTTAAATGTGGGCTTCTCTATTTCTATTCAAATTCATGGTTTTGAAGCATGTGTGTTGCTATGCACACTTATGAATGTCTTTGGATATATTGTTTTGTTATTTTCCTTCTATTCTTGGATAGGTAACCCTAAAGAAACCACTTGACCCTTACAAAATGCATGGTTTTTGCAAAATTTTTACATGCAACATGATGAGAGCCAACTTTTTCTATCTTTGGTGGATCATGCACTTCCTTGAGGATAAAATCTCTTTTGAAGTAGATTTGTTGTGTCAAGCAGAAAGAGGCCGATTATTAGAGAATCATCTTGTGATTAAGAGCGAGAGTGAGAGTGAGAGTGTGACTAAGAGTGTGAGTGTGAATGAGATTGTGATAGCTTTGGGATGGTTAGGAGGTTGAGGCTTTCTCAAGAAGCTATTTTCCAAAGCTATTGTTTCGATTGATTCAATCTTATAATATCAAAACTTCTCTTTCTCTGAGTCATATCTTGTCTACTCTTTTGTGTTAGATTTTCTTTTATCTTGTGAAAGATGTTTCTATCTATCTATCTCTCTATCTCTTGCACTATTGTCGAGTATCAAAAACTTGAGATTGAGGATAACTTGTGTTTGAGGAAATGCTACAAGTGGTATCAAAGTAGAATCGAAATATTTTTATGTTATCGTTAATGTCCATGTGAAATACCAAATGGCTACCGGACATGTCTTTTTATATGCTCTTTTATAAAACATATAGTGATCTAGTGAGCTACAGATTGTAAGTTTGACCACATTTGTATAACACCTAAGAAGTTTGTGTCCGTGCTCCCTATGTGCTGTGTTTTTTTGCGTATTCTGTATCATTTGTTTAGAGTATCATGTGCGACACCTGGAGCTCTGTTTTCTACTCAGAGGAGATCATCGTGGAGCTCTTGAGAAGGAAGCACACTATGATGCATTACCATCAAAATTCTTCACTAGTATTAGAGCATTTCGATGCAAAAGCTTTGTTCCTTTTGTGCAAGTGAAGCGAGCACGCACCCACCCACCCAAGGCTTTCTCCTAGTCTTATGACTAAGACGGTGACCAAGGCATAGACCTTGGCATACCTTATCATTCGAGTCACCAAAATTACTGTTGGCTGCGTGCAAGGGAGGGCCTCAACGATCAAGGAAGATAGAGGTTCTCGATACTTCTCAGGAGGTCACCCATCCTAGTATTGTTCCCCCATAGCTCGCGTAACCTTGGAATTTCTGTTGTGTCCATGAAACTCTCGACACCTTCTCCACCATCATAATCTTCGTCCATCTCATAAAATGCTTCAAGCATATCTTCCTTATGTTCATTCTGTGTAATATTATTAGTACTTGCTAGTAGGTCTAAGTCCTTTTTTTCTCTCTTTTGTCCACCAGAGGTTACCGGTGCAATGTCGTTTGGGTCCATCAGCTCACCTAGGGGACCATGCGAATGCTAACGTAGGTTTTCCAGTCGACTCCTATCAAAGGATCCATACTCTCTAACATGTGCAGTACGAATCCATCGTTTTCGATAAATTTCATACTTGCGCTGTGTGCAAGGACATGCCATTCTCTCTTCAAGATCCAAAGAAGCCATCTGCTACAATATGGACATTTTAGAACATTTGTTTTTTTATTAAACCTAAAAATCATACTCTTAAAGACTTAAACCCTTATCTATATAACTATCCTATTTTATCTATATATTTGGATTTTTTCTTAATTGATCCTATTTTATATATATATTTATTTATTTATTCAGATTTGTTTCCTCTTAATTGAGTTATATGTATGCCTAAACCCTAAAACCCCAATTTTAAAGATCTAGACCTAAATTATGTATATTTCTATACACATGTGTATATAGATGTATATATGTATTATATGTGTACTCAAGAGTGTGTATATGTGTTATGTAGGTGTTAAAACCCTAAAACCCTAATCAAAATGACCTAAACCTAAAACATATATATATATATATATATATATATATATATATATATATATATATATATATATATATATATATATATATATATATATATATATATATATATATATATATATATATATATATATATATATATATATGTGTGTGTGTGTGTGTGTGTGTGTATATGTATATATATGTGAATATAGATAGGTGTATAAGTATGTGCGTATGTGTATCTGTATATATATTCACTCTTTTTAAAATGATTAAAATTAAACCTATTTTTATATATTTAATCATATATATTTCATTTTTTATTTAAAAAACTAGTTCTTATCATATTTTATTATGTATATAATTATCCTACTTTATATATATATATTATTTGTATATTCAGATTTTTTTCTTAATTAATTCTTTTTTTATATATTTAATTATATATATTTCATTTTTTATTTAAAACACTAGCTCTTATAATATTTTATTATCTATATAATTATCTTACTTTATATATATATATATTATTTTTATGTTCATATTTATGTATATATTCAGATTTTTTCCTAAAATATATAATTATTTATTTATATATATTTTTATATATAGTTATTTATGTATATAACTATCTTATTTTATATATATATATATATTTATTTATTTATATATTAAGATTTTTTCCTTACGTAATCCTATTTTTTTATATTTAATTACATATATTTAATTATATATATTTAATTAAAGTATTTAAAACACTAATTCTTTTTATATTTATTTATGTATATAATTATCTTATTTTATATATATATTTATTTATATACTCAGATTTTTTCCTTACGTAATCCTATTTTTATATATTTAATTATATATATTTAAATATATATATTCAATTTAATTATTTAAAACACTAATTCTTTTTATATTTATTTATGTATACAATTATCTTATTTTATATATATATTTATTTATATATTCAGATTTTTTCCCTATGTGATCCTAATTTTATATATTTAATTATATATATTTAATTATATATATTTAATTAAAACCCTAATCTCAAAGATGTAGACCTAAAATATGTATATTTTTGTATGCATGTGTATCTACATGTATATATGTTATGTAGGTGTTAAAACCCTAAAACCCTAATTTTAAAGATTTAGACCTAAAATATGTATCTTTTTGTATGCATGTGTATCTACATGTATGTATGTATTATATGTATATGTGTGTTTGTGTATATATGTTATGTAGGTACTACAACCCTAAAACCCTAATAAAAAAGACTTAGATTTAAATCTGAAATACTAAAACCTAAATACTTAAACCTAATCCTAATACCCTAATCATATTATATATATATATATTATATTTATTTATATATTCAGAATTTTTTTCTTATTTTTTTATATATTTTTTCTTAATATAAATATAATTGATTTATATGTATGCCTAAACCCTAAAACCCTAATCTTGAAGATCTAGACCTAAAATATGTATATTTTTTTATGCATGTGTATCTACATGTATATATATGTATTATATGTGTATGTGTATGTGTGTATATATGTTATGTAGGTGTTAAAATCCCTAAAACCCTAACCTTAAAGATTTAAACCTAAAATATGTATATTTTTGTATGCATGTGTATCTACATGTATGTATGTATTATATGTACATGTGTGTTTGTGTATATATGTTATGTAGATATTAAAACCCTAAAACCCTAATTAGAAAGACTTAGACTTAAATATGAAATACTAAAACCTAAATACTTAAACACCTATAAAATTCTAAACCCCTAATCCTAAAACCCTAATCATATTTTATATATATATTTATATATCCATATTCTTTTTCTTATTTTTCTCTATATTTTTTCTTAATATAAATATAATTGAGTTATATGTATGCCTAAACCCTAAAACCCTAACCTTGAATATCTAAACCTAAAATATGTATATTTCTCTATACATGTGTATATACATGTATATATATATTATATGTGTATGTGTATGTATGTGTAAATAGCCTAAAAACCCTAATCCTATTTTTATATGTTTGATGTAAAAAAAACTTGAAAATAAAAAAATTATATATTTAATTATATATATTTAATTAAAACACTAGCTTATGTGTGTGTGTATATGTGCATGTGTGTATGTATGTGTGTGTGTGAATGTATGCATGTGTCTATATGTGTATGTGTGTCTATGTATGCATGTGTGAGTATATGAGTATGTATATACATATGTGTGTGTATGTATGCATGTGTGTACATGTGTGTGTGTATGTATACATGCATGTGTGTATATGTGTAGGTATGCATGTGTGTATATATGTGTGTGTATGTATGCATGTGTACATGTGTGTGTATATGTATGCATGTGTGTACATGTGTTTATATGTGTATGTGTGTGTATGTATGCATGCATGTGTGTGTATGTGTATGTGTGTGTATGTATGCATGCATGTGTGTATATGTGTGTATGTATGTGTGTATACATATGTGTATATGTGTGTGTGTATGTAATTTCTGTTATTAAAAGCAAATGCTTCCTACAAAAGAGAACAACTTTTACTTTCATGCATGCTTTTGAAGCCGCTCTCATGTAACCACTATTTCAACATAATAAAAAAATTCTATAAATACATGCACTTTGTGGACTGTCAAAATAGAGTGCATGGGGGAAGATTGCATCCAATATTGTGTTTTGTCTCATTTCCTCGTGTATCTATTTTCTCTATGTATTTTCAACATTCATAACCTCTGTGTGCACATGAGTTAAGATCTTGATAACAATGCTTCAAGAGCATTTCATGTCTCCTACGATGTCTTGCGATTCCTAACATGTGGAAATAGAAAATCAAAATAAGATTTAAAAATGTATGACCTTGTTAATACATCCTTAAAGCACCACGCTTTCAGCCTCTATTGCTCTCTTGTGTTTTTTGACCTTACAAATGCATGTTTTTTGCAAAATTTTTGCATGCCACATGGGGAGAGCCTATGTTTTCTATATTTAGTGGATCATGCACTTCCTTAGGAATGATAAAACCTCTTTTGAAGCAGATTTGTTGCATCAAGAAGAAAGAGGTCCAAAATTAGAGAATCACCTTGTGATTGAGAGTGGGAGTGAGATTGACAGTGTGATTGAGAGTGCGAGTGTGAATGAGATTGTAATAGCTCGTGGGTGTTTGGGAGGTTGAGGCTTCATCAAGAAGCTATTTGCCAAAACTACTGTATTGATTGATTCAAACCTATAATAATACAACTTCTCTTTCTCTGAGTCATATCTTGTCTACTCTTCTATGTCATATTTTCTCTTTTCTTTTGCAAGTTCTATCTATCTAGTGTCTCTTTATCTACCACTATTCTTGAGTATTAGAAACTTATGATTGAGGATAGCTTTTGATTCAGGAAACATTACAAGTAGTATCATAGCATAATCAATCCTCGGGAAGGATGGGAATGATCGACACAAAAGATCTATGACCAAGAGGAGCTTATTCAAAATTTTCTTTGAGAATTACACAAAGAACAAAATGAAAAGCAACCAAAAGGTGAAGCAAATTTGTTTGTGGAGCTTAACAATGAAGTCGATGAAGACAGAGGAAGATCTAGTGTGCCAAAAGGAAGACATAAATGCAATTATGAAGATATGGAGGGAGGTGAGTTTGCCCTCAACCAAGCCTTCAAGAAGGAAAATTTCAATGATTTTGATTGTGAGAAGAAGAGCAGTGAAGATCTCGAGGCATGAATTGAGGAGCTAGGGGATTTCTCTGACCTTTGACAATTTACTGATCCCAAGCTGATCCAAGTTTGATTGATGAGTTCCTGAGGATCTCCTATAATGATCAAATCATCTACATATAGAATGACAACAACTAGCTTGTTATCCCTTTTCGTTACATACAAGTTAGCATCAGAAGTACTTCTTTCAAAACCCATATTTTTTTTTAAATTATCTATGCATTGGTACCTAGCCCGTGGAGCTTGCTTAAGTCCATAGAAAGCTTTCTTCAACCTGCAAACTTTATTTTCTGAATTGGGCACTTCAAAACCTGGTGGTTGAGATACATATACCTCCTCCTGGAGGTGACCATTCAAAAATGCAGATTTGATATCCATCTAGAAAATAGGTCAGGCTTTTTGTGCAGCTATTCCAAGTACCATCCAAATTTTTGTCATGTGTGTTGTTGGTGCAAAAGTTATTTGAACATCCAGTCCTTCGATTTGTGAAAAAACATGTGCAACTAATCTTGCCTTATACTTTTTTAATGTTCCATCTGCTTTATACTTAGCTTTCCAAATCCATTTAGTACCTATTACCTTCTTCTTTGGTGGCAAGGCGACTAGATCCCATGTATCATTTTTGAGTATACTACCATACTCACACTGCATTGCCGCTCTCCAACCTAGATCATCAAGGGCTTCTTTAATGGTGGTAGGTTCCTTTATTGAGCCCATGATATCTGACACTAAATCCATGTTAACAATGTGTTCTAAGGCTCTTCTGTGCTCCTCTATTGTCTTTGATCTTTCTAATCCATTTGAGGATTATTCTGGTACATCTACATGTGGATTGTGATCATCAAAGAGCTCTTCTGCCCACTTCCATAGTGGCTTACACTGTGCAGCTACAATTGGTTGGCTTTTTATTGAGGATATTTCCCATTGCCCCCTTCGACCCCTCAGTCGAGGCTGCTCACTACTGCCTCGGACCCCACAATTGGGGACCCTGGTAACTCCCTTTCCTTACAATACCTTACATGCTCCAATATGACCTTCATCTAACATGCAAGTTGGGATTCCCATCAATTGGGTAATGCATGCTTGGCTTCTCCTCATAATGGGGGCCTTAAAAATGTGCATAAAATCATGAGGGGTAGACATTGATCATAAACTAATAGTTTTCAGCCACACTCGTAAAACTACAGGTTTCTCAAAAGGTTTTTAGTTGTGGTGGGAGTAGCCACTACAAATTTATGCAGTTTTTTTGAACCTAAACAACAAAGTTGATAGACACTTGGAGGTATTGTGGGCTACTTTTTGGGTTGTGCTTAGCCTTTCACTATCATTTTACTGCATATATTGAGCACATATATACTATGTATGCTTCTATGGATACTGCTTATGTACATCCATGTGGTCATTGATATAGAAATTATGTTTTTGCATAAAGCCCTTTACATTTGATAAAGAGGTTCATGGTGAGGTTTTCTTAACTACGAGACACTCAGATGTCCGTATCTCTTCGTTGATGCAGGTGGAAGACTTACCCAGCCTCACCATAAGAGATGTATGATAGTTGTTCATAGGTGCTCGATAAGCCTAGTTGGCTTCTTTTGGCTAGCTGTTATATGCAGTGGAGTCACTAATTCACTATGCAGGTAAACATGTTAGTACTTGTAGTTTTATGAGATTTTGACACTAGTCATATGCTCATTTTGCAGAGGATACTCTCGCAAAATTTTTCCAATTTTTTTGGTTTTGTCAACTGTATAATGGTCGATTTACTCCTTGATACACTTATTTGTGTGATCACATTTATTCTCACATAATCCTTCACATTGGTCATTATTGTTCAACAATTCATTTTGCTAGGAAGATTGCTGAATTCTCTCCTAGAATCTCACACTTGGTCATCCTTCTTTGAGCCTTAGTGGTGTTTGGAACCTTCTAGCTCCATTATCATTCTATTCTATTTTCTACCATCATGGCATCAGAGGTCTTAAGCATATCTAGTGGATCAAGGTCTAGTGCCAATGTTCCGAGGAGGAGCTATAACTTGAAGGTCAAAGATCGTTTTGAGATCCAAAAATCACACTTGGATATTAGTGCCGAAGAAGAAGGGTATGAAAGTCATAGGCTTGTAGCTAAAGACTTTGCTCATATATATGGAGTGGATTATGAAGAAACATTTAGCCTTGTGGCTAAGATGACTACCATCAAAATAGTTCTTGCAATTGAATCCAAAAAGTATTGGATGATGTATTGACTTGATGCAAAAAATGCTTTTCTAAATGGTGAATTAGAGGAGGTAGTATACATGGACCAACCATAAGGGTTTGTATATAAAACCACATATGATTACGTTTGTAGAGTTTAAGAAGGTAGCATATGGTCTCAAGCAAGCCCCAATGGCATGGAATCAAAGGATTGTAGACTACTTGATCAATTGTGGTTACAAACAAATCAAAGGTGATCCATCATTATTCTACAAAAGGGAAGTTGAAGCATTTGTCTACTTATGTGTGTAGGCAGATGACTTGATTATTACAGATAACCATGAAGAAAGCATTGAGGAAATCAAAGAAACGCTTGGGAAGGAGGTCAAGATCTCAAACTTTGGAGATCTAAGATATTCCTTAGGTATTGAAGTCATATGTAAGGATAATGATATCTGGCTTATGCAGAGAAAGTACACCTTGGATATATTGAAGAAGTATGGACTCACAGGATGCAAACCATTGAGCAACCCAATGGAAGTAAATGTAACATTGACTTCAATGGAAGGTAATGAAGTTTAGGATCCACTCTTATATAGATCAGTAGTGGGCCCTTTGAAATATGCCACTATCACAAAGCGTGACCTACCATATAGAGTTGGTGTGCTATCTCAATTCATGCACACACCTAGGGCTCATTTACTTGCAGCTAAGGGAGTACTTAGATATCTCAAGGGTACTTTTGGAACATCACCAAATGAAATTTTTTATGTACGATTTAGAGTTGATAAATTAAAGTGTGGTGTAATTTTTGTTGGGTTTATTTGATTGTTGGGCTTTCATGGCGTTGCTTAAAAAATTCATGTATATCTAGTTCCTCTATAGAAAAGTATATAACCACTATATCGTGATGCTCTTTCACTAACCAAAGAAAATAGCATTTTCTAAGCAAGGGTTGGGGTTGAGAAAAACTACTAGTTCTTAAAGGCAAAGGCCTATTTTGTTCAATGTTTTAGCTAAAGCCTTCTTGCATCCTTCGTCTTTCTAAAAACATGGGTATCTTAGTAGGGGGGATACTATAAACTTGCTTGAGTAGGATGTCACTTGATTGTTTAAAGTGGATGGAAATTTGATAGAAAATTACACTATATGTTTTTTTGAAGGAGTCCTTTATCCATGTATTATATGGAAAGAAGCAAAAATTGCATTACAAAGCTCTCACTCGATTGTTCAAAGTGGATGACAATCTAATAGGAAATTACACTATATTTCTTTCATGGAGTTCTTCAATCTATTCTATTATCGAATGCTTCCAGCTTCTGTGACTAATAAGCAAGCAAGAGGTAGTGCAATATAAAAAGTATGTCTGCATTTACATCCATGGAAGGTTATATCTATCCTTTTTCATCGATAGAGTAGCAAGAGATATGCATCTGCAATAAATTTAACATGTATACGTTCCATAAAGAAAGCTAATGTCTTGTCAAAATTAAAAGAGATAGGAGAGACACTGAAAGAAAATGGTTCCATCTCAAATGATGAAGTTATCGACCAAATTGCCAAGTTCTTGATAAAAAAATAAGTATCTCAAAAGATGATGAATTTATGTGGGATGAAATTTATGTAAAAGCATGCTTAATGAGATCTAAAACTATGCTCGATGCAAATCAAAGGTGAGAATTTTTCAGGTTTGCTAAGGTAATACAAGAGTAGAAACCATGGAAGATGTGAATGAATGGGGGATATTCAAGCACATAATATCTTCAAGAGCATATGGTGGAAGAAAGGGATAAAAAGAGTGTTTGGAACCTTATGAGAATCAAACGTGATACAAAAAATTGTTACAAAGGACTTTCCAATCAGAAACAGTTGTATGCATAACCACAATCGAACGTATTTGTGGGATAAAATTGCAACTTTACCATTGTGAGAAGTCGTTCCAATTAATGTGATGCAGTTTTATCTCATGAAAACAAACTGACCTCCAAGGAAGGGCCGACCATTCGAAAACAGGGATCCAAACCTCTTTCCAAAGTGGGGAAGGCACTAGTGCTAAATAGAGATCAAAACGTCAATGGTATCACTCTCCTTACATATCAAGCTCGTTTGCAAAAATAGATTGAAATCACCATAACAAGGTTGACAACAAAATGTTTATAAATTATATGTGTGAATGCCCATATAACATGTCAAAGTATCACCACGCAGTGCTTGTAGAATAGTATGCCCAGTCAAGGAATGGTAGTAGGTGGAATGTATTCAGGCTTGCTCATGAAGATCGCCCTGCCTTTCTCACGATGTCATAAACTTGCCTTGAAAATGGGCATTCCCCTAAACAAACCTAGTGATGGTGTTGCTTTGGAAGCTTGTACTTCTTAGTGTAGAAGTTGTAGAATAGGATAAACAACGAGATCATATAGCCCAGCAATATCTGCAAAAGGCAATGAACATAGTCGTGAGAGAAAATTTTGAAAGAAAAATTAACCTTTTGATTTGGCACACATGGGGTTACTGTACGCATCTGTTGTAAATACCTTGCAAAGAAACTGTGGGTATGGGGATTTGAAAATGATGGAGTACATTGCTTGGACCATGTTGATCGTGAACTGAAGCATTTGCATTTGGGTTAAATACCTGTACGCAGAAATTAGGAGCAATGGCTTATCTCATCCACGTTAAACACAGAAAAAAAAAATTAGTGATGCCGTCGATGGTATATAGTTAGCGTTCGGAGAATCTGAGGATCTCCTGAGATAATACAGAAAAGCAAAGGTCGCAAGTGCAGAAAGCTTTTAGAGTAGTGATCCTTCTTTCGGAACATCGAAGCGAGTTACTTGTGGAATGCGGCTGAGGTGTATTATGTCTGTGTGGATCTTAGGGCGGATGAAGCAAGATCGTGTTTTGGCGGAGTGATAGAATTAGAATAATGAAGAGACTCTACGCAGAAGCACAATGGCATGTCATGGGGATCATTGCTGAGAAGCGAAATGTTACGGTAAGCATGAGAGGGTTGACTTACTTTCCCCAGAACAGGTATCGTTGCTTGCGCTTCGTATCATCCGTCCATAACGCCGAGAGGAAGTAGTACAGATACATGAAAACATGAACAATGGAATTCAATGCAGCTGATATGTACGCTGCAAAGACAAGAAGAAGGAAGAACCGGAGAGAGTGGTTACCTCAGCACAAAATTGGAGAAAAGAAGAAGAAGTTTCTAGGATTGACTCTCAGGAGAAATACATATATATCCAAGGAAATGAGTTATATTAACGATTCAACAAGTGTCCAAAGATAATATACCATCACCACCGGGTGCGTGGTAGGATATAATCCACCAAATTATTTTGACAGAGACATGATGTTAAACGTGTAGCACTGTGACTTGTCGGACGTTTCGTTTCAGCAACATGATGATCTATCCACCCACCCAGAAGATCCATCGAATCAACGACAAACATTTAAGAGAAAACATATGTGTGTACTTCCAAACAACACGATTCTCACCGTGTCTAGGAATTCTACCATCTTGGACATGTAGAAAACATAAATGTAATGGGCCATCTGTTAATCCGACAAAGTAGGAGACAAAATGAGTTTAGCGTAAACGCAGCCAATCATAAAATTTAGAGGGGGGTACAATTACCGACTTCTCTTCTTCATTGTAGGCATTTCCCCAGACAGAATATCTTTAAACACAAGTTTCAACCATCCCACATTCGACGTTATTGACAATGGAGTAATACCATGCATTAGTCATGCCTACAGAATAAATGGGTCGAAGGATGACAAGCAGAGGCGCAGAGAGAGAGAGAGAGAGAGAGAGAGAGAGAGAGAGAGAGCTTAACGCCCAATATACAACTGCGATTCAAATTCGATAGGCAACTTAAGAGGACCCACAGAATGTGTACACATTACGTACCGAAGGTTGTAAGCCGAAGAAAGGAGGCCGTAGGCCATGTGAAAGCTCAAACAGGTGCAGAATGCGTTGTGGGCGAGAACAAGGTAGCGAAGGGCTGAGGGCTCTTGTCGTCGACATCTTCCTCGTTCTGCTTCTGCTCCTTGGGCATGGAACCTTCGGGTAGAGCAGCAGCCACACGTATAGCGCCTAGTCCTCCAACAACACAGAAAATGTACAGAGCCAGCATACTGATAAGCGGGGTGGGACTATCCACGGCTGGCAGGCCCCTTGTAGGCAATGCGGCTACATTCCTCAAGGGCACCCCCAGCAAAAATAACGCTCTGCGGACGGACATCGCAACCACATTATCGAAAACCTCATATTTGTTTCTCAGTGCGGTCAGGACTTCGTTGACGACGGATACTGCCATGACGAAACTTCTGTAAGCTTCCCTTTCTATTCCGTGAGCCTCAAATTACTTCCCGAAGCCTCCGCAGGCTGTTATATACGGTCCTTGTACATTCTCCCGACCGACGCATGCATAATCTGCACGACTTCGGTGCAAGGCGATCCTAATGTGGAAGACTTTCATGCAAGCAGCGATTTTCCCAAAATCTATGTCTACCGCTCTCCACAATCTTTTGATTACTCAGAAATAACAGTGGAGAGAAGAACGCAGAGATTGCACAAGGTAAAAGAAAATCTGATGCGGAAGAGTGGAACAAATATGACGCAGAGAAGGAAGAATTCTGATATTATAGATGTGAATCAATGGTTACAGTAGCTTTGGACAATAGCTTCTTGACAAAGCCTCTACCTCCCGACCACCCCCGAGCTATCACAATCGCATTCTCACTCGCACTCTCAATCACACTCTCACTCTCACTCTCACTCTCAATCACACTCTCAATCACAAGGTAATTCTCAGATTTCTGTGTGTCCTCCGTGTTGATGCGCAGGCCTTCTTATCTTCTTTTTCCGTTTGATCGCAGCCGTGCTCCCCAAAGAAGTGTGCGATCCACCAAATTTAGAAAAAGTCGAGTTTCTCCAAAACTTTCGCAAAAAGCCATGCGATCGTAGTGTACTTCCTTTCTTTAGCATACCTGTCAAAAATAGCAGAAAAACACCAAGAAGACATATCCGAAAACATACATAATTAGACATGGTGACACGTGAGCATGAGAATCACGGATTCGAATAGAATTAGACAAGCCCTCGTTTTTTTTTTTTTTAAGTCTAGGAAAAAACGGAACTTTTCAAAGCCCTGTAACTCAAAAACAATGAGGAATTAGGTTAAGCTTGTGAGAGACACTTTTATTCAATTTTTCGATTTGCAGAATAGTGTTAGAGACGTCCGAGGTCCAAATCCACCTCCAAATGCCACTTTTGAGCCCTGCAAGGTTTAAAATTCTAGAGAGAGTAAAATCAAGGCATTTTCTTACAATGAACTAAACGTAGGACCCTGAACGAGGTACTTAGAACATGATTCACAAAAATCTCACACAGGCACTTTTATTCTCTTCTACTTGCTCTACCTTTCCCTCATACAGAGTTTTCCTTGATTCTTTCATCTTCACCTTCAAAATCCCACTGGAAAACATGATGTAATTAAGGTCTAGAGAGAGAATATGAAACTTGTCAACCCAAAATTTCTCCTACATGCATAAAATGACCATATCATCAACTTGGAATTCAAGTGGTCTTCTCTTGAAATCATAGAACTTCTTTTGTCTTTTCTAAGCTTCTCTTATATGTTTCTTAATTTTTCCAAGTTCTTCATCCATCTAATCAAGCATTTCTTTAGATACTTCTACTTTATTTGGAAAACCCAAAAACGAAGGTGGAGTCAAACAATTATAACCATACATAGCTTCCAACGGAGTCATTTTTATAGATGCATGCCATGCACTATTGTATGCAAACTCAACCAAGGGTAAATACTCACTCCAATTATCCTGCTTTTCATTCACATACATATGCAACATATCCTCAACTACCTTGTTAACCCTCTCGGTTTCCCCATCAGTTTGTGGATGGAAAGCTGTACTCATACGAAGTTGAGTTCCAATGGATTCAAATGTCGCTTTCCAGAAGATTGATGTAAATCTAGAATCTCTATCAGAAATTATGCTTTTAGGCATTCCATGCAATCGAAATATTTCTTTTACAAAGATTCTTGCAACATTCAAAGCAGTATCAGTCTTTTTCATAGGAAAGAAGTGTGCCATCTTGGTAAGCCGATCGACTACAACAAATATGGTATCATGCTTACTTCTGGTCATAGGTAGCTTAGTGATAAAGTCCATAGAAATAGACTCCCACTTCTGAGTTGGAACATCCAAAGGTTGAAGCATTCCTGGCATCCTCTTAAACTAAGATTTCACCTGTTGGCACTTCAAAAATTCATTTACATATTTTCTAATATCTCGCTTCATACACAGCCAAAGGTAAGAATACTTTGTTTTAACATATGTCCTTGAAAAACAAGGATGTGCAGAAAAAGGAGCATCTTGACAATCACACAGTATTTTAACTTTTAGTGGAGATTCAGAAGATAAGCATAGCCGATTGTTACAATACAGTGTTCCATTCTGCAAAAGGAATTTTTTCTCATACGTCGATCCCCTGTTCGCATTCAAAGCATTCAAAATAGGTGCATAAAAAGAATCCTATTTTATCTCTTCTTGAATTTGATTGAGAAAATCAGAATTTATTACAAAAACAAGATTACACAAAGGTCTCCGACTCAATGCATCAGCAACCTTATTTTCCTTACCAGCAAGATACTAATGTCAAAATCATACTCGCTTAATAATTCAATCCAACGCTTCTGCCTGTTGTTAAGCAATGGTTGAGTGAAGATGTATTTTAGACTTTGATGATTTGTTTTCAATTCAAACTTAACCCCTAACAATAGATTTCTCCAATGCTTAAGTGCATGCACAACAGCAAGCATTTCTAAATCATGAGTAGGATAGTTAAGTTCATGCTTTCTTAGTTTTCTGGACTCATATGCGACCACCCTGCCATCCTGTGAAATAACACATCCTATCTGACTACCACTTGCATCACATGCAACCACAAAAGGCTTTCCCATTCTTGGTATTTTCAAAACACAATTCTCAACGACTTTCTGTTTCAATGTTTCAAATGATTTTTGACAGGCATCACTCCACACAAATCCTACATTCTCTTTAGTTAATTCGGTGAGGGGAGTAGCTATCTTAGAGAAATCCTTAATATGTGCTCTTTCATATTGTGCCAACCCAAGAAAACTTCTAACATCCCTTATAGTCTTAGGAATCGGCCAATCAACTACTATTTTTACTTTATCTTCATCTATAAGGATTCCTTCTTTTGATATTACTCTCGCTAGATACACAAGTTTATCCTTAGCAAAGAAACACTTACTCTTTTTCCCATACAATTTGTGTTCTCTAAGAGTTTGCAAAGTCTTCTTGAGATGTACCGCATGCTCCAAATCATCTTTAGAGTACACAAATATATCATCAAGGAAGACTACGATGAATTCATCTAGGTAATGGTGAAAAATATTATTCATCAAGCACATAAATGTGGCAGGAGCGTTTGTTAAACCAAAAGGTAGAACCGTAAACACATAGTGACCATATCGTGTTTGAAAAGCCGTCTTAGCAATATCCTCTGTTGCGATTTTAATTTGGTGATATCCAGATGTTGAGTCAATCTTTTGTGAATACGGTGGCTCCACTTAATTGACCTAATAAGTCATCTATGTGAGGGAGTGGATACTTATTCTTAATTGTTCGTTTATTCAACCCCCTATACTCAATGCATAATCTGTAAGAGGCATCTTTCTTCTTCTGAAATAAAACACGCGCACCCCAAAGTGAGACACTCGGTTTTATTAAGCCTTTCTTCAAAAGATCATCTAATTGAATCTTAAGCTCCTTTAGTTCATCAATGTTAAATCTATAGGTTGCTCTAGAATATGGTTCACTCCCTGCATATATGTCAATGGCGTGGTCAATCTGCCTAGGTGGGGGTATACTAGACAAGTCTTCTGGAAATACATGGGCATATTCTTTGAAGAGATTTCCTACGTAATCTGGAATATCTTCGTCATTACCTTCCTGATGCAGATTGTTCACATACACTACAAATGTTTTGCAGCCATCACGTATACCTCTAACTATCTGCATAGCAGACATAAGAGTAGGCTTAGGATTAAAGACATCACCTAGAATATGAATAGATTCATCATTTAGCTTCACAGTGATCGTTCTTTGTTCACAATTAATTGTCCCAGCATTTTTAACTAACCAATCCATGCCTATGATTATATCACTCTGTTTTATCTCAATTACATGGAAGCTTCCAGAAAAGCGTCTATTAGAAAGAGGAAATTCAAGGTTTTCAACATATCCTTTCGTGTAGTGTAATCGTCCATTGGCCATCTCTACAGGTCTGGTTATCTGCATATTTAGGGCTATCCCTAGATTCTGTACCAATTTGAAAGATAGAAAACAATGGGTACTACCTGAATCGATCAAAAATCTGGTTTTATGCGCAGAAATCATACACGGAATCGTGATTACAGAAACCTTTGGGAAAGAACTAACCACCATGCAACGTAAAGTAGAGTCAGCGCACTTACCCCCATCATCTGCTTCCTCAATAATTGTACCTTCCTCGATGATGTTTATCACTTTTGATTGTGCGGGTCGAAAGACTGCCTTGTTCGGGCACTCATATGTCCGATGCGCTTCCTCCCCACAACGAAAATGCAGATCGAGTCTTTTTGCCCTGTCAATAAAATTAGGGTCTTGTTGCCACTCAATTGGTTGATGCCTCCTTTGATTTTCCATCGGCCGAGTAGGGTTCTTACCTTGGTCATTAGAAGATGGAGTTTTCTTTGAGTTGTTCATGTTCATTGCAACAGGTCCTTGTGGCTTATGTCCCGTTGCAATGAATCTGCTTCTATTTGCCTTCTGGAAATTGAACTTCTCCATCTTCTCAAAGTTCTCAGCCATCGTAACAGCATCAAGAAAATCAATGCATCGAGATCCCTTAACTTGATAGCGAAGTTCCTCACGAAGCCCTTCAATAAATTTACTCTTTAGAGCATTACCACTAACCTCTAATGCATATTTATGAAGACGTAGGAACTTCTCTTTGTACTCATCAACAGATAGGCTATGCTTGTCACTTTCGTGTTGTCGGAAATTCTTGAACTCCATCTTCTTCTGCTTATGGTAGTGTGGAGAACAATAGCGTTTTTCAGCTTGTTCTCTAAATTCCGTTCAAAGAAGAAGACTAGAACGCGTTCGAGTCTGCATATATGACTTCCACCATAGCTTCGCGATCCCACGCAGATGCAGGATCCCAACTTTTGCCTTGGACTCTTCACTAAATTGTTGAAGGTCAAAGAAATCCTCTAGTTCTTCAATCCATGCCTCAAGATGTTCGCCACTCTTCTTCTCGCCATCAAAATCATTTAACTTTGCCTTCCTGAAGACTTGGTTAAGGGAAAACTTTTGTCTTTTCTGAGCTTCTCTTATATGTTTCTTAATTTTTCCAAGTTCTTCATCCATCTAATCAAGCATTTCTTTGGATACTTCTACTTTATTTGGAAAACCCAAAAACGAAGGTGGAGTCAAACAATTATAACCATACATAGCTTCCAACGGAGTCATTTTTATAGATGCATGCCATGCACTATTGTATGCAAACTCAACCAAGGGTAAATACTCACTCCAATTATCATGCTTTTCATTCACATACATACGCAACATATCCTCAACTACCCTGTTAACCCTCTCGGTTTCCCCATCAGTTTATGGATGGAAAGCTGTACTCATACGAAGTTGAGTTCCAATGGATTCAAATGTCGCTTTCCAGAAGTTTGATGTAAATCTAGAATCTCTATCAGAAATTATGCTTTTAGGCATTCCATGCAATCGAAATATTTCTTTTACAAAGATTCTTGCAACATTCAAAGCAGTATCAGTCTTTTTCATAGGAAAGAAGTGTGCCATCTTGGTAAGCCGATCGACTACAACAAATATGGTATCATGCTTACTTCTGGTCATAGGTAGCTTACTGATAAAGTCCATAGAAATAGACTCCCACTTCTGATTTGGAACATCCAAAGGTTGAAGCATTCCTGGCATCCTCTTAAACTCAGATTTCACCTGTTGGCACTTCAAACATTCATTTATATATTTTCTAATATCCCGCTTCATACACACCCAAAGGTAAGAATACTTTGTTTTAACATATGTCCTTGAAAAACCTGGATGTGCAGAAAAAGCAGCATCTTGACAATCACACACTATTTTAACTTTTAGTGGAGATTCAGAAGATAAGCATAGCCGATTGTTACAATACAGTGTTCCATTATGCAAATGAAATTTTTTCTCATACGTCGATCCCCTGTTCGCATTCAAAGCATTCAAAATAGGTGCATAAAAAGAATCGTGTTTTATCTCTTCTTGAATTTGATTGAGAAAATCAGAATTTATTACAAAAACAAGATTACACAAAGGTCTCCGACTCAATGCATCAGCAACCTTATTTTCCTTACCAGCAAGATACTTAATGTCAAAATCATACTCGCTTAATAGTTCAATCCAACGCTTCTGCCTGTTGTTAAGCAATGGTTGAGTGAAGATGTATTTTAGACTATGATGATTTGTTTTCAATTCAAACTTAACCCCTAACAATAGATGTCTCCAATGCTTAAGTGCATGCACAACAGCAAGCATTTCTAAATCATGAGTAGGATAGTTAAGTTCATGCTTTCTTAGTTTTCTGGACTCATATGCGACCACCCTGCCATCCTGTGAAATAACACATCCTATCTAACTACCACTTGCATCACATGCAACCACAAAAGGCTTTCCCATTTTTGGTATTTTCGAAACACAATTCTCAATGACTTTCTGTTTCAATGTTTCAAATGATTTTTGACAGGCATCACTCCACGCAAATCCTACATTCTCTTTAGTTAATTCGGTGAGGGGAGTAGCTATCTTAGAGAAATCCTTAATATGTGCTCTTTCATATTGTGCCAACCCAAGAAAACTTCTAACATCCCTTACAGTCTTAGGAATCGGCCAATCAACTACTATTTTTACTTTATCTTCATCTATAAGGATTCCTTCTTTTGATATTACTCTCGCTAGATACACAAGTTTATCCTTAGCAAAGAAACACTTACTCTTTTTCCCATACAATTTGTGTTCTCTAAGAGTTTGCAAAGTCTTCTTGAGATGTACCGCATGCTCCAAATCATCTTTAGAGTACACAAATATATCATCAAGGAAGACTACGATGAATTCATCTAGGTAATGGTGAAAAATATTATTCATCAAGCACATAAATGTGGCAGGAGCGTTTGTTAAACCAAAAGGTAGAACCGTAAACACATAGTGACCATATTGTGTTTGAAAAGCCGTCTTAGCAATATCCTTTGTTGTGATTTTAATTTGGTGATATCCAGATGTTGAGTCAATCTTTTGTGAATACGGTGGCTCCACTTAATTGACCTAATAAGTCATCTATGTGAGGGAGTGGATACTTATTCTTAATTGTTCTTTTATTCAACCCCCTATACTCAATGCATAATCTGTAAGAGGCGTCTTTCTTCTTCTGAAATAAAACAGGCGCACCCCAAAGTGAGACACTCGGTTTTATTAAGCCTTTCTTCAAAAGATCATCTAATTGAATCTTAAGCTCCTTTAGTTCATCAATGTTAAATCTATAGGTTGCTCTAGAATATGGTTCACTCCCTGCATATATGTCAATGGCGTGGTCAATCTGCCTAGGTGGGGGTATACTAGACAAGTCTTCTGGAAATACATGGGCATATTCTTTCAAGAGATTTCCTACGTAATCTGGAATATCTTCGTCATTAGCTTCCTGATGCAGATTGTTCACATACACTACAAATGTTTTGCAGCCATCACGTATACCTCTAACTATCTGCATAGCAGACATAAGAGTAGGCTTAGGATTAAAGACATCACCTAGAATATGAAGAGATTCATCATTTAGCTTCAGAGTGATCGTTCTTTGTTCACAATTAATTGTCCCAGCATTTTTAACTAACCAATCCATGCCTATGATTATATCACTCTGTTTCATCTCAATTACATGGAAGCTTCCAGAAAAGCGTCTATTAGAAAGAGGAAATTCAAGGTTTTCAACATATCCTTTCGTGTAGTGTAATCGTCCATTGGCCATCTCTACAGGTCTGGTTATCTGCATATTTAGGGCTATTCCTAGATTCTCTACCAATTTGAAAGATAGAAAACAATGGGTACTACCTGAATCGATCAAAAATCTGGTTTTATGCGCAGAAATCATACGCGGAATCGTGATTACAGAAACCTTTGGGAAAGAACTAACCACCATGCAACGTAAAGTAGAGTCAGCGCACTTACCCCCATCATCAGCTTCCTCAATAATTGTACCTTCCTCGATGATGTTTATCACTTTTGATTGTGCGGGTCGAAAGACTGCCTTGTTCGGGCACTCATATGTCCGATGCCCTTCCTCCCCACAACAAAAACGCAGATCGAGTCTTTTTGCCCTGTCAATAAAATTAGGGTCTTGTTGCCACTCAATTGGTTGATGCCTCCTTTGATTTTCCACCGGCCGAGTAGGGTTCTTACCTTGGTCATTAGAAGATGGAGTTTTCTTTGAGTTGTTCATGTTCATTGCAACAGGTCTTTGTGGCCTATGTCCCGTTGCAATGAATCTGCTTCTATTTGCCTTCTGCAAATTGAACTTCTCCATCTTCTCAAAGTTCTCAGCAATCGCAACAACATCAAGAAAATCAATGCATCGAGATCCCTTAACTTGATAGGGAAGTTCCTCATGAAGCCCTTCAATAAATTTACTCTTTAGAGCATTACCACTAACCTCTAATGCATATTTATGAAGACGTAGGAACTTCTCTTTGTACTCATCAACAGATAGGCTATGCTTGTCACTTTCGTGTTGTCGGAAATTGTAGAACTCCATCTTCTTCTGCTTATGGTAGTGTGGAGAACAATAGTGTTTTTCAGCTTGTTCTCTAAATTCCTTTCAAAGAACAAGACTAGAACGCGTTCGAGTCTGCATATATGACTTCCACCATAGCTTCGCGATCCCACGCAGATGCAGGATCCCAACTTTTGCCTTGGACTCTTCACTAAATTGTTGAAGGTCAAAGAAGTCCTCTGGTTCTTCAATCCATGCCTCAAGATCTTCGCCACTCTTCTTCTCGCCATCAAAATCATTTAACTTTGCCTTCTTGAAGACTTGGTTAAGGGCAAACTTTTGTCTTTTCTGAGCTTCTCTTATATGTTTCTTAATTTTTCCAAGTTCTTCATCCATCTAATCAAGCATTTCTTTGGATACTTCTACTTTATTTGGAAAACCCAGAAACGAAGGTGGATTCAAACAATTATAACCATACATAGCCTCCAACGGAGTCATTTTTATAGATGCATGCCATACACTATTGTATGCGAACTCAACCAAGGGTAAATACTCACTCCAATTATCCTGCTTTCATTCACATACATACGCAACATATCCTCAACTACCCTGTTAACCCTCTCGGTTTCCCCATCAGTTTGTGGATGGAAAGCTGTACTCATACGAAGTTGAGTTCCAATGGATTCAAATGTCGTTTTCCAGAAGTTTGATGTAAATCTAGAATCTCTATCAGAAATTATGCTTTTAGGCATTCCATGCAATCGAAATATTTCTTTTACAAAGATTCTTGCAACATTCAAAGCAGTATCAGTCTTTTTCATAGGAAAGAAGTGTGCCATCTTGGTAAGCCGATCGACTACAACAAATATGGTATCATGCTTACTTCTGGTCATAGGTAGTTTAGTGATAAAGTCCATAGAAATAGACTCCCACTTCTGATTTGGAACATCCAAAGGTTGAAGCATTCCTGGCATCCTCTTAAACTCAGATTTCACCTGTTGGCACTTAAAACATTCATTTATATATTTTCTAATATCCCGCTTCATACACAGCCAAAGGTAAGAATACTTTGTTTTAACATATGTCCTTGAAAAACCTGGATGTGCAGAAAAAGGAGCATCTTGACTATCACACAGTATTTTAACTTTTAGTGGAGATTCAGAAGATAAGCATAGCCGATTGTTACAATATCGTGTTCCATTCTGCAAATGAAATTTTTTCTCATACGTCGATCCCCTGTTCGCATTCAAAGCATTCAAAATAGGTGCATAAAAAGAATCAGGTTTTATCTCTTCTTGAATTTGATTGAGAAAATCAGAATTTATTACAAAAACAAGATTACACAAAGGTCTCCGACTCAATGCATCAGCAACCTTATTTTCCTTACCAGCAAGATACTTAATGTCAAAATCATACTCGCTTAATAATTCAATCCAACGCTTCTGCCTGTTGTTAAGCAATGGTTGAGTGAAGATGTATTTTAGACTTTGATGATTTGTTTTCAATTCAAACTTAACCCCTAACAATAGATGTCTCCAATGCTTAAGTGCATGCACAACAGCAAGCATTTCTAAATCATGAGTAGGATAGTTAAGTTCAGGCTTTCTTAGTTTTCTGGACTCATATGCGACCACCCTGCCATCCTGTGAAATAACACATCCTATCTGACTACCACTTGCATCACATGCAACCACAAAAGGCTTTCCCATTTTTGGTATTTTCAAAACACAATTCTCAACGACTTTCTGTTTCAATGTTTCAAATGATTTTTGACAGGCATCCTACATTCTTTTTAGTTAATTCGGTGAGGGGAGTAGCTATCTTAGAGAAATTCTTAATATGTGCTCTTTCATATTGTGCCAACCCAAGAAAACTTCTAACATCCCTTACAGTCTTAGGAATCGGCCAATCAACTACTGTTTTTACTTTATTTTCATCTATAAGGATTCCTTCTTTTGATATTACTCTCGCTAGATACACAAGTTTATCCTTAGCAAAGAAACACTTACTCTTTTTCCCATACAATTTGTGTTCTCTAAGAGTTTGCAAAGTCTTCTTGAGATGTACCGCATGCTCCAAATCATCTTTAGAGTACACAAATATATCATCAAGGAAGACTACGATGAATTCACTAAATTGTTGAAGGTCAAAGAAAACCTCTAGTTCTTCAATCCATGCCTCAAGATCTTCGCCACTCTTCTTCTTGCCATCAAAATCATTTAACTTTGCCTTCTTGAAGACTTGGTTAAGGGCAAACTTTTGTCCTTTCAAAGAACAAGACTAGAACGCGTTCGAGTCTACATATATGACTTCCACCATAGCTTCGCGATCCCACGCAGATGCAGGATCCCAACTTTTGCCTTGGACTCTTCACTAAATTGTTGAAGGTCAAAGAAGTCCTCTAGTTCTTCAATCCATGCCTCAAGATCTTCGCCACTCTTCTTCTCGCGATCAAAATCATTTGACTTTGCCTTCTTGAAGACTTGGTTAAGGGCAAACTTTTGTCTTTTCTGAGCTTCTCTTATATGTTTCTTAATTTTTCCAAGTTCTTCATCCATCTAATCAAGCATTTCTTTGGATACTTCTACTTTATTTGGAAAACCCAAAAACGAAGGTGGATTCAAACAATTATAACCATACATAGCTTCCAACGGAGTCATTTTTATAGATGCATGCCATGCACTATTGTATGCGAACTCAACCAAGGGTAAATACTCACTCCAATTATCCTGCTTTCATTCACATACATACGCAACATATCCTCAACTCCCTGTTAACCCTCTCGGTTTCCCCATCAGTTTGTGGATGGAAAGCTGTACTCATACGAGGTTGAGTTCCAATGGATTCAAATGTCGTTTTTCAGAAGTTTGATGTAAATCTAGAATCTCTATCAGAAATTATGCTTTTAGGCATTCCATGCAATCGAAATATTTCTTTTACAAAGATTCTTGCAACATTCAAAGCACTATCAGTCTTTTTCATAGGAAAGAAGTGTGCCATCTTGGTAAGCCGATCGACTACAACAAATATGGTATCATGCTTACTTCTGGTCATAGGTAGTTTAGTGATAAAGTCCATAGAAATAGACTCCCACTTCTGATTTGGAACATCCAAAGGTTGAAGCATTCCTGGCATCCTCTTAAACTCAGATTTCACCTGTTGGCACTTAAAACATTCATTTATATATTTTCTAATATCCCGCTTCATACACAGCCAAAGGTAAGAATACTTTGTTTTAACATATGTCCTTGAAAAACCTGGATGTGCAGAAAAAGGAGCATCTTGACTATCACACAGTATTTTAACTTTTAGTGGAGATTCAGAAGATAAGCATAGCCGATTGTTACAATATAGTGTTCCATTCTGCAAATGAAATTTTTTCTCATACAATGATCCCCTGTTCGCATTCAAAGCATTCAAAATAGGTGCATAAAAAGAATCCTATTTTATCTCTTCTTGAATTTGATTGAGAAAATCAGAATTTATTACAAAAACAAGATTACACAAAGGTCTCCGACTCAATGCATCAGCAACCTTATTTTCCTTACCAGCAAGATACTTAATGTCAAAATCATACTCGCTTAATAATTCAATCCAACGCTTCTGCCTGTTGTTAAGCAATGGTTGAGTGAAGATGTATTTTAGACTTTGATGATTTGTTTTCAATTCAAACTTAACCCCTAACAATAGATGTCTCCAATGCTAAGGTGCATGCACAACAGCAAGCATTTCTAAATCATGCGTAGGATAGTTAAGTTCAGGCTTTCTTAGTTTTCTGGACTCATATGCGACCACCGTGCCATCCTGTGAAATAACACATCCTATCTGACTACCACTTGCATCACATGCAACCACAAAAGGCTTTCCCATTTTTGGTATTTTCAAAACACAATTCTCAACGACTTTCTATTTCAATGTTTCAAATGATTTTTGACAGGCATCACTTTACGCAAATCCTACATTCTTTTTAGTTAATTCGGTGAGGGGAGTACCTATCTTAGAGAAATTCTTAATATGTGCTCTTTCATATTGTGCCAACCCAAGAAAACTTCTAACATCCCTTACAGTCTTAGGAATCGGCCAATCAACTACTGTTTTTACTTTATCTTCATCTATAAGGATTCCTTCTTTTGATATTACTCTCGCTAGATACACAAGTTTATCCTTAGCAAAGAAACACTTACTCTTTTTCCCATACAATTTGTGTTCTCTAAGAGTTTGCAAAGTCTTCTTGAGATGTACCGCATGCTCCAAATCATCTTTAGAGTACACAAATATATCATCAAGGAAGACTACGATGAATTCATCTAGGTAATGGTGAAAAATATTATTCATCAAGCACATAAATGTGGCAGGAGCGTTTGTTAAACCAAAAGGTAGAACCGTAAACACATAGTGACCATATCGTGTTTGAAAAGCCGTCTTAGCAATATCCTCTGTTGTGATTTTAATTTGGTGATATCCAAATGTTGAGTCAATCTTTTGTGAATACGGTGGCTCCACTTAATTGACCTAATAAGTCATCTATGTGAGCGAGTGGATACTTATTCTTAATTGTTCTTTTATTCAACCCCCTATACTCAATGCATAATCTGTAAGAGGCGTCTTTCTTCTTCTGAAATAAAACAGGCGCACCCCAAAGTGAGACACTCGGTTTTATTAAGCCTTTCTTCAAAAGATCATCTAATTGAATCTTAAGCTCCTTTAGTTCATCAATGTTAAATCTATAGGTTGCTCTAGAATATGGTTCACTCCCTGCATATATGTCAATCGCGTGGTCAATCTGCCTAGGTGGGGTTATACTAGACAAGTCTTCTAGAAATACATGGGCATATTCTTTCAAGAGATTTCCTACGTAATCTGGAATATCTTTGTCATTACCTTCCTAATGCAGATTGTTCACATACACTACAAATGTTTTGCAGCCATCACGTATACCTCTAACTATCTGCATAGCAGACATAAGAGTAGGCTTAGGATTAAACACATCACCTACAATATGAATAGATTCATCATTTAGCTTCACAGTGATCGTTCATTGTTCACAATTAATTGTCCCAGCATTTTTAGCTAACCAATCCATGCCTATGATTACATCACTCTGTTTCATCTCAATTACATGGAAGCTTCTAGAAAAGCGTCTATTAGAAAGAGGAAATTCAAGGTTTTCAACATATCCTTTCGTGTAGTGTAATCGTCCATTGGCCATCTCTACAGGTCTCGTTATCTGCATATTTAGGGCTATCCCTAGATTCTGTACCAATTTGAAAGATAGAAAACAATGGGTACTACCTGAATCGATCAAAAATCTGGTTTTATGCGCAGAAATCATACGCGGAATCGTGATTACAGAAACCTTTGGGAAAGAACTAACCACCATGCAACGTAAAGTAGATTCAGCGCACTTACCCCCATCATCTGCTTCCTCAATAATTGTACCTTGCTCGATGATGTTTATCACTTTTGATTGTGCGGGTCGAAAGACTGCCTTGTTCGGGCACTCATATGTCCGATGCCCTTCCTCCCCACAACGAAAACGCAGATCGAGTCTTTTTGCCCTCTCAATAAAATTAGGGTCTTGTTGCCACTCAATTGGTTGATGCCTCCTTTGATTTTCCACTAGCCGAGCAGGGTTCTTACCTTGGTCATTAGAAGATGGAGTTTTCTTTGAGTTGTTCATGTTCATTGCAACAGGTCTTTGTGGCCTATGTCCCGTTGCAATGAATCTGCTTCTATTTGCCTTCTGCAAATTAAACTTCTCCATCTTCTCAAAGTTCTCAGCAATCGCAACAGCATCAAGAAAATCAATGCATCGAGATCCCTTAACTTGATAGCGAAGTTCCTCACGAAGCCCTTCAATAAATTTACTCTTTAGAGCATTACCACTAACCTCTAATGCATATTTATGAAGACGTAGGAACTTCTCTTTGTACTCATCAACAGATAGGCTATGCTTGTCACTTTCGTGTTGTCGGAAATTGTAGAACTCCATCTTCTTCTGCTTATGGTAGTGTGGAGAACAATAGCGTTTTTCAGCTTGTTCTCTAAATTCCTTTCAAAGAACAAGACTAGAACGCGTTCGAGTCTGCATATATGACTTCCACCATAGCTTCGCGATCCCACGCAGATGCAGGATCCCAACTTTTGCCTTGGACTCTTCACTAAATTGTTGAAGGTCAAAGAAATCCTCTAGTTCTTCAATCCATGCCTCAAGATCTTCGCCACTCTTCTTCTCGCCATCAAAATCATTTAACTTTGCCTTCTTGAAGACTTGGTTAAGGGCAAACTTTTGTCTTTTTTGAGCTTCTCTTATATGTTTCTTAATTTTTCCAAGTTCTTCATCCATCTAATCAAGCATTTCTTTGGATACTTCTACTTTATTTGGAAAACCCAAAAATGAAGGTGGAGTCAAACAATTATAACCATACATAGCTTCCAACGGAGTCATTTTTATAGATGCATGCCATGCACTATTGTATGCAAACTCAACCAAGGGTAAATACTCACTCCTATAATCTTGCTTTTCATTCACATACATACGCAACATATCCTCAACTACCCTGTTAACCCTCTCGGTTTCCCCATCAGTTTGTGGATGGAAAGCTGTACTCATACGAAGTTGAGTTCCAATGGATTCAAATGTTGCTTTCCAGAAGTTTGATGTAAATCTAGAATCTCTATCAGAAATTATGCTTTTAGGCATTCCATGCAATCGAAATATTTCTTTTACAAAGATTCTTGCAACATTCAAAGCAGTATCAGTCTTTTTCATAGGAAAGAAGTGTGCCATCTTGGTAAGCCGATCGACGACAACAAATATGGTATCATGCTTACTTCTCGTCATAGCTAGCTTAGTGATAAAGTCCATAGAAATAGACTCCCACTTGTGATTTGGAACATCCAAAGTTTGAAGCATTCCTGGCATCCTCTTAAACTCAGATTTCACCGGTTGGCACTTCAAACATTCATTTATATATTTTCTAATATCCCGCTTCATACACAACCAAAGGTAAGAATACTTTGTTTTAACATATGTCCTTGAAAAACGTGGATGTGCAGAAAAAGGAGCATCTTGACAATCACACAGTATTTTAACTTTTAGTGGAGATTCAGAAGATAAGCATAGCCGATTGTTACAATACAGTGTTCCATTCTGCAAATGAAATTTTTTCTCATACGTCGATCCCCTGTTCGCATTCAAAGCATTCAAAATAGGTGCATAAAAAGAATCCTGTTTTATCTCTTCTTGAATTTGATTGAGAAAATCAGAATTTATTACAAAAACAAGATTACACAAAGGTCTCTGACTCAATGCATCAGCAACCTTATTTTCCTTACCAGCAAGATACTTAATGTCAAAATCATACTCGCTTAATAATTCAATCCAACGCTTCTGCCTGTTGTTAAGCAATGGTTGAGTGAAGATGTATTTTAGACTTTGATGATTTGTTTTCAATTCAAACTTAACCCCTAACAATAGATGTCTCCAATGCTTAAGTGCATGCACAACAGCAAGCATTTCTAAATCATGAGTAGGATAGTTAAGTTCATGCTTTCTTAGTTTTCTGGACTCATATGCGACCACCCTGCCATCCTGTGAAATAACACATCCTATCTGACTACCACTTGCATCACATGCAACCACAAAAGGCTTTCCCATTTTTGGTATTTTCAAAACACAATTCTCAACGACTTTCTGTTTCAATGTTTCAAATGATTTTTGACAAGCATCACTCCACGCAAATCCTACATTCTCTTTAGTTAATTCGGTGAGGGGAGTAGCTATCTTAGAGAAATCCTTAATATGTGCTCTTTCATATTGTGCCAACCCAAGAAAACTTCTAACATCCCTTCCAGTCTTAGGAATCGGCCAATCAACTACTGTTTTTACTTTATCTTCATGTATAAGGATTCCTTCTTTTGATATTACTCTCACTAGATACACAAGTTTATCCTTAGCAAAGAAACACTTACTCTTTTTCCCATACAATTTGTGTTCTCTAAGAGTTTGCAAAGTCTTCTTGAGATGTACCGCATGCTCCAAATAATCTTTAGAGTACACAAATATATCATCAAGGAAGACTACGATGAATTCATCTAGGTAATGGTGAAAAATATTATTCATCAAGCACATAAATGTGGCAGGAGCGTTTGTTAAGCCAAAAGGTAGAACCGTAAACACATAGTGACCATATCGTGTTTGAAAAGCCGTCTGAGCAATATCCTCTATTGTGATTTTAATTTGGTGATATCCAGATGTTGAGTCAATCTTTTGTGAATACGGTGGCTCCACTTAATTGACCTAATAAGTCATCTATGTGAGGGAGTGGATACTTATTCTTAATTGTTCTTTTATTCAACCCCCTATACTCAATGCATAATCTGTAAGAGGCGTCTTTCTTCTTCTGAAATAAAACAGGCGCACCCCAAAGTGAGACACTCGGTTTTATTAAGCCTTTCTTCAAAAGATCATCTAATTGAATCTTAAGCTCCTTTAGTTCATCAATGTTAAATCTATAGGTTGCTCTAGAATATGGTTCACTCCCTGCATATATGTCAATGGCGTGGTCAATCTGCCTAGGTGGGGGTATACTAGACAAGTCTTCTGGAAATACATGGGCATATTCTTTCAAGAGATTTCCTACGTAATCTGGAATATCTTCGTCATTACCTTCCTGATGCAGATTGTTCACATACACTACAAATGTTTTGCAGCCATCACGTATACCTCTAACTATCTGCATAGCAGACATAAGAGTAGGCTTAGGATTAAAGACATCACCTAGAATATGAATATATTCATCATTTAGCTTCACAGTGATCGTTCTTTGTTCACAATTAATTGTCCCAGCATTTTTAACTAACCAATCCATGCCTATGATTACATCACTCTGTTTCATCTCAATTACATGGAAGCTTCCAGAAAAGAGTCTATTAGAAAGAGGAAATTCAAGGTTTTCAACATATCCTTTCGTGTAGTGTAATCGTCCATTGGCCATCTCTACAGGTCTGGTTATCTGCATATTTAGGGCTATCCCTAGATTCTGTACCAATTTGAAAGATAGAAAACAATGGGTACTACCTGAATCGATCAAAAATCTGGTTCTATGCGCAGAAATCATACGCGGAATCGTGATTACAGAAACCTTTGGGAAAGAACTAACCACCATGCAACGTAAAGTAGAGTCAGCGCACTTACCACCATCATCTGCTTCCTCAATAATTGTACCTTCCTCGATGATGTTTATCACTTTTGATTGTGCGGGTCGAAAGACTGCCTTGTTCGGGCACTCATATGTCCGATGCCCTTCCTCCCCACAACGAAAACGCAGATCGAGTCTTTTTGCCCTCTCAATAAAATTAGGGTCTTGTTGCCACTCAATTGGTTGATGCCTCCTTTGATTTTCCACCGGCTGAGCAGGGTTCTTACCTTGGTCATTAGAAGATGGAGTTTTCTTTGAGTTGTTCATGTTCATTGCAACAGGTCTTTGTGGCCTATGTCCCGTTGCAATGAATCTGCTTCTATTTTCCTTCTGCAAAGTGAACTTCTCCATCTTCTCAAAGTTCTCAGCAATCGCAACAGCATCAAGAAAATCAATGCATCGAGATCCCTTAACTTGATAGCGAAGTTCCTCACGAAGCCCTTCAATAAATTTACTCTTTAGAGCATTACCACTAACCTCTAATGCATATTTATGAAGACGTAGGAACTTCTCTTTGTACTCATCAACAGATAGGCTATGCTTGTCACTTTCGTGTTGTCGGAAATTGTAGAACTCCATCAACAGATAGGCTATGCTTGTCACTTTCTCGATCCCACGCAGATGCAGGATCCCAACTTTTGCCTTGGACTCTTCACTAAATTGTTGAAGGTCAAAGAAATCCTCTTGTTCTTCAATCCATGCCTCAAGATCTTCGCCACTCTTCTTCTCGCCATCAAAATCATTTAACTTTGCCTTCTTGAAGACTTGGTTAAGGGCAAACTTTTGTCTTTTCTGAGCTTCTCTTATATGTTTCTTAATTTTTCCAAGTTCTTCATCCATCTAATCAAGCATTTCTTTGGATACTTCTACTTTATTTGGAAAACCCAAAAACGAAGGTGGAGTCAAACAATTATAACCATACATAGCTTCCAACGGAGTCATTTTTATAGATGCATGCCATGCACTATTGTATGCAAACTCAACCAAGGGTAAATACTCACTCCAATTATCCTGCTTTTCATTCACATACATACGCAACATATCCTCAACTACCCTGTTAACCCTCTCGGTTTCCCCATTAGTTTGTGGATGGAAAGCTGTACTCATAGGAAGTTGAGTTCCAATGGATTCAAATGTTGCTTTCCAGAAGTCTGATGTAAATCTAGAATCTCTATCAGAAATTATGCTTTTAGGCATTCCATGCAATCAAAATATTTCTTTTACAACGATTCTTGCAACATTCAAAGCAGTATCAGCCTTTTTCATAGGAAAGAAGTGTTCCATCTTGGTAAGCCGATCGACTACAACAAATATGGTATCATGCTTACTTCTGGTCATAGGTAGCTTAGTGATAAAGTCCATAGAAATAGACTCCCACTTCTGATTTGGAACATCCAAAGGTTGAAGCATTCCTAGCATCCTCTTAAACTCTGATTTCACCTGTTGGCACTTCAAACATTCATTTATATATTTTCTAATATCCCGCTTCATACACAGCCAAAGGTAAGAATACTTTGTTTTAACATATGTCCTTGAAAAACCTGGATGTGCAGAAAAAGGAGCATCTTGACAATCACACAATATTTTAACTTTTAGTGGAGATTCAGAAGATAAGCATAGCCGATTGTTACAATACAGTGTTCCATTCTGCAAATGAAATTTTTTCTCATACGTCGATCCCCTGTTCGCATTCAAAGCATTCAAAATAGGTGCATAAAAAGAATCCTGTTTTATCTCTTCTTGAATTTGATTGAGAAAATCAGAATTTATTACAAAAACAAGATTACACAAAGGTCTCCGACTCAATGCATCAGCAACCTTATTTTCCTTACCAGCAAGATACTTAATGTCAAAATCATACTCACTTAATAATTCAATCCAACGCTTCTGCCTGTTGTTAAGCAATGGTTGAGTGAAGATGTATTTTAGACTTTGATGATTTGTTTTCAATTCAAACTTAACCCCTAACAATAGATGTCTCTAATGCTTAAGTGCATGCACAACAGCAAGCATTTCTAAATCATGAGTAGGATAGTTAAGTTCATGCTTTCTTAGTTTTCTGGACTCATATGCGACCACCCTGCCATCCTGTGAAATAACACATCCTATCTGACTACCACTTGCATCACATGCAACCACAAAAGGCTTTCCCATTTTTGGTATTTTCAAAACACAATTCTCAACGACTTTTTGTTTCAATGTTTCAAATGATTTTTGACAGGCATCACTCCACGCAAATCCTACATTCTCTTTAGTTAATTCGGTGAGGGGAGTAGCTATCTTAGAGAAATCCTTAATATGTGCTCTTTCATATTGTGCCAACCCAAGAAAACTTCTAACATCCCTTACAGTCTTAGGAATCGGCCAATCAACTACTATTTTTACTTTATCTTCATCTATAAGGATTCCTTCTTTTGATATTACTCTCGCTAGATACACAAGTTTATCCTTAGCAAAGAAACACTTACTCTTTTTCCGATACAATTTGTGTTCTCTAAGAGTTTGCAAGGTCTTCTTGAGATGTACCGCATGCTCCAAATCATCTTTAGAAAAGCCAAATATATCATCAAAGAAGACTACGATGAATTCATCTAGGTAATGGTGAAAAATATTATTCATCAAGCACATAAATGTGGCAGGAGCGTTTGTTAAACCAAAAGGTAGAACCGTAAACACATAGTGACCATATCGTGTTTGAAAAGCCGTCTTAGCAATATCCTCTGTTGTGATTTTAATTTGGTGATATCCAGATGTTGAGTCAATCTTTTGTGAATACCGTGGCTCCACTTAATTGACCTAATAAGTCATCTGTGTGAGGGAGTGGATACTTATTCTTAATTGTTCTTTTATTCAACCCCCTATACTCAATGCATAATCTGTAAGAGGCGTCTTTCTTCTTCTGAAATAAAACAGGCGCACCCCAAAGTGAGACACTCGGTTTTATTAAGCCTTTCTTCAAAAGATCATCTAATTGAATCTTAAGCTCCTTTAGTTCATCAATGTTAAATCTGTAGGTTGCTCTAGAATATGTTTCACTCCCTGCATATATGTCAATGGCATGGTCAATCTGCCTAGGTGGGGGTATACTAGACAAGTCTTCTGGAAATACATGGGCATATTCTTTCAAGAGATTTCCTACGTAATCTGGAATATCTTCGTCATTACCTTCCTGAAGCAGATTGTTCACATACACTACAAATGTTTTGTAGCCATTACGTATACCTCTAACTATCTGCATAGCAGACATAAGAGTAGGCTTAGGATTAAATACATCACCTAGAATATGAATAGATTCATCATTTAGCTTCACAGTGATTGTTCTTTGTTCACAAATAATTGTCCCAGCATTTTTAACTAACAAATCCATGCCTATGATTACATCACTCTGTTTCATCTCAATTACATGGAAGCTTCCAGAAAAGCGTCTATTAGAAAGAGGAAATTCAAGGTTTTCAACATATCTTTTCCTGTAGTGTAATCGTCCATTGGCCATCTCTACAGGTCTGGTTATCTGCATATTTAGGGCTATCCCTAGATTCTGTACCAATTTGAAAGATAGAAAACAATGGGTACTACCTGAATCGATCAAAAATCTGGTTTTATGTGCAGAAATCATACGCGGAATCGTGATTACAGAAACCTTTGGGAAAGAACTAACCACCATGCAACGTAAAGTAGAGTCAGCGCACTTACCCCCATCATCTGCTTCCTCAATTATTGTACCTTCCTCGATGATGTTTATCACTTTTGATTGTGCGGGTCGAAAGACAGCCTTGTTCGGGCACTCATATGTCCGATGCCCTTCCTCCCCACAACGAAAACGCAGATCGAGTCTTTTTGCCCTCTCAATAAAATTAGGGTCTTGTTGCCACTCAATTGGTTGATGCCTCCTTTGATTTTCCACCGGCCGAGCAGGGTTCTTACCTTGGTCATTAGAAGATGGAGTTTTCTTTGAGTTGTTCATGTTCATTGCAACAGGTCTTTGTGGCCTATGTCCCGTTGCAATGAATCTGCTTCTATTTGCCTTCTGCAAATTGAACTTCTCCATCTTCTCAAAGTTCTCAGCCATCGCAACAGCATCAAGAAAATCAATGCATCGAGATCCCTTAACTTGATAGCGAAGTTCCTCACGAAGCCCTTCAATAAATTTACTCTTTAGAGCATTACCACTAACCTCTAATGCATATTTATGAAGACGTAGGAACTTCTCTTTGTACTCATCAACAGATAAGCTATGCTTGTCACTTTCGTGTTGTCGGAAATTGTAGAACTCCATCTTCTTGTGCTTATGGTAGTGTGGAGAACAATAGCGTTTTTCAGCTTGTTCTCTAAATTCCTTTCAAAGAACAAGACTAGAACGCATTCGAGTCTGCATATATGACTTCCACCATAGCTTCGCGATCCCACGCAGATGCAGGATCCCAACTTTTGCCTTGGACTCTTCACTAAATTGTTGAAGGTCAAAGAAATCCTCTAGTTCTTCAATCCATGCCTCAAGATCTTCGCCACTCTTCTTCTCGCCATCAAAATCATTTAACTTTGCCTTCTTGAAGACTTGGTTAAGGGCAAACTCACCTGCGTTTTTGTTTTTTGCGAGGTACACTAGATGTTCCCACACCTTCATCTATTTCATCGTTCAGCTCCACAAAAAAAATTGTTGCTCCTTCTGGTTGCCTTCCCCCTCGTTCTTTGCGCAATTCACCAAGAAGCTTCTGAATAAGCTCCTCTTGTTCACGAACCTTTTGTGTTAGACCTTCCATCATTCCTGCGTATTGATTCTGCTCTGATACCACTTGTAGCGTTTCCTCAATCACAATCTATCCCCAATCACAATCTTCCGATTACTTAGAAATAAAAGTGGAGAGAAGAACGCAGAGATTGCACAGAAGGAAAGAAGGAAGAATTCTGATATTATAGATGTGAATCAATGGTTACAGTAGCTTTCGACAATAGCTTCTTGACGAAGCCTCTACCTCCCGACCACCCCCGAGCTATCACAATCGCATTCTCACTCGCACTCTCAATCACACTCTCACTCTCACTCTCACTCTCAATCACACTCTCAATCACAAGGTAATTCTCTGATTTCTGTGTGTCCTCCGTGTTGATGCGCAGGCCTTCTTATCTTTTTTCCGTTTGATCGCAGCCGTGCTCCCCAAAGAACTGTGCGATCGACCAAATTTAGAAAAAGTTGAGTTTCTCCAAAACTTTCGCAAAAAGCCATGCGATCGTAGTGTACTTCCTTTCTTTAGCATAACTGTCAAAAATAGTAGAAAAACACCAAGAAGAGATATCCGAAAACATACATAATTAGACATGGTGACACGTGAGCATGAGAATCACGGATTCGAATAGAATTAGAAAAGCCCTCATTTTTTTTAAGTGTTGGAAAAAACGGACTTTTTCAAAGCCCTGTAACTCAAAAACAATGAGGAATTAGGTTAAGCTTGTGAGAGACACTTTTATTCAATTTTTCAATCTGCACAATAGTGTTAGAGACGTCCAAGGTCCAAATCCACCTCCAAATGCCACTTTTGAGCCCTGCAAGGTTTAAAATTCTAGAGAGAGAGTAAAATCAAGGCATTTTCTTACAATGAACTAAACGTAGGACCCTGAACGAGGTACTTAGAACATGATTCAAAAACATCTCACACAGGCACTTTTATTCTCTTCTACTTGCTCTACCTTTCCCTCATATAGAGTTTTCCTTAATTCTTTCATCTTCACCTTCAAAATCCCACTCGAAAACATGATGTAATTAAGGTCGAGAGAGAGAATATGAAACTCATCAACCCAAAATTTTTCCTACATGCATAAAATGACTTAATTATTCATTCTAAGAATTATCCCCACAATGAAATTCAGAAAGTTCAAAATGAATTATTTCACTAGAAAACAGGCCTATTACAATTCTTCCCCCCTTTAAGAACTCTGTCCTCAGAGTTGGAAAGAAGGATAATGTGTTAGAAAGTCATCTAAATTCACCCAACTCAAATCTTCTACTGGGTATGGATGCCATTTCACCAAAATTTCTACTATAGATCTATCTCTAAGAAATCTTTCCTTCCTATCGAATATTATTTCCGGTTGAAGCTCAAAAGAGCGATCGTCTTTCAGCTTATAATTGTCCTCCAAAACATGAGCAGCATTAGACACATATCTTTTAAGTAAGCTGACATGAAATACAGGATGCACATTTAGATATTTACGTAATTCAAGCAAATAAGCAAGAGATCCAATCTTTTTCAAAACCTTAAAAGGTCCTGCATATGGAAGAGAAAGTCTATGATCCTTCCCTAGCAACAAGTTAGATCGGTGAGGATTAACTTTAAGAAATACCATATCATCAACTTGGAATTCAAGTGGTCTTCTCTTTAAATCATAGACCTTCTTTTGTCTTTTCTGAGCTTCTCTTATATGTTTCTTAATTTTTCCAAGTTCTTCATCCATCTTATCAAGCATTTCTTTGGATACTTCTACTTTATTTGGAAAACGAAAAAACAAAGGTGGAGTCAAACAATTATAACCATACATAGCTTCAAACAGAGTCATTTTTATAGATGCATGATTGTATGCAAACTCAACCAAGGGTAAATATTCACTCCAATTATCCTGCTTTTCATTCACATACATATGCAACATATCCTCAACTACCTTGTTAACCCTCTCGGTTTCCCCATCAGTTTGTGGATGGAAAGCTGTACTCATACGAAGTTGAGTTCCAATGGATTCAAATGTCGCTTTCCAAAAGTTTGATGTAAATCTAGAATCTCTATCAAAAATTATGCTTTTAGGCATTCCATGCAATTGAAATATTTCTTTTACAAATATTCTTGCAACATTCAAAGCAGTATCAGTCTTTTTCATAGGAAAGAAGTGTGCCATCTTGGTAAGCCGATCGACTACAACAAATATGGTATCATGCTTACTTCTGGTCATAGGTAGCTTCGTGATAAAGTCCATAGAAATAGACTCCCACTTCTGATTTAGAACATCCAAAGGTTGAAGCATTCTTGGCATCCTCCTAAACTCAGATTTCACCTGTTGGCACTTCAAACATTCATTTACATATTTTCTAATATCCTGCTTCATACACGGCCAAAAGTAAGAATACTTTGTTTTAACATATGTGCTTGAATAACCTGGATGTGCAGAAAAAGATGCATCATGACAATCATGCAATATTTTAACTTTTAGTGGAGATTCAGAAGATAAGCATACCCGATTGTTACAATACAGTGTTCCATTCTGCAAATTAAATTTTTCCTCATACGTCGATCCCCTGTTCGCATTCAAAGCATTCCAAATAGGTGCATAAAAAGGATTATGTTTTATCTCTTCTTGAATTTGATTGAGAAAATCAGAATTTATTACAGAAACAAGATTACACAAAGGTCTCCGACTCAATGCATCAGCAACCTTATTTTCCTTACCAGCAAGATATTTAACGTTAAAATCATACTCGCTTAATAATTTAATCCAACGCTTCTGCCTGTTGTTAAGCAATGGTTGAGTGAAGATGTATTTTAGACTTTGATGATCTGTTTTCAATTCAAACTTAACCCCTAACAATAGATGTCTCCAATGCTTAAGTCCATGCACAACAACAAGCATTTCTAAATCATGAGTAGGATAGTTAAGTTCATGCTTTCTTAGTTTTTTGGACTCATATGCGACCACCTTGCCATCCTGTGAAATAACACATCCTATCTGACTACCACTTGCATCACATGCAACCACAAAAGGCTTTCCCATTTCTGGTATTTTCAAAACACAATTCTCAACGACTTTTTGTTTCAATGTTTCAAATGATTTTTGACAGGCATCACTCCACGAAAATCCTACATTCTTTTTAGTTAATTCGGTGAGGGGAGTAGCTATCTTAGAGAAATCCTTAATATGTGCTCTTTCATATTGTGCCAATCCAAGAAAACTTATAACATCCCTTACAGTCTTAGGAATCGGCCAATCAACTACTATTTTTACTTTATCTTCATCTATAAGGATTCCTTCTTTTGATATTACTCTTCCTAGATACACAAGTTTATCCTTAGCAAAGAAACACTTACTCTTTTTCCCATACAGTTTGTGTTCTCTAAGAGTTTGCAAAGTCTTCTTGAGATGTACCGCATGCTCCAAATCATCTTTAGAGTACACAAATATATCATCAAGGAAGACTAAGATGAATTCATCTAGGTAATGGTGAAAAATATTATTCATCAAGCACATAAATGTGGCAGGAGCGTTTGTTAAGCCAAAAGGTAGAACCGTAAACTCATAATGACCATATCGTGTTTGAAAAGCCGTCTTAGGAATATCCTCTGTTTTGATCCTAATTTGGTGATCTCAGATCTTAAGTCAATCTTTGTGAATACGGTCGCTCCACTTAGTTTACCTAATAAGTCATCTATGTGAGGGAGTGGATACTTATTCTTAATTGTTCTTTTATTCAGCCACCTATAGTCAATGCATAATCTGTAAGAGCCGTCTTTCTTCTTCTGAAATAAAACAGGCGCACCCCAAGGTGAGACACTCGGTTTTATTAAGCCTTTCTTCTAAAGATCATGTAATTGAATCTTAAGCTCCTTTAGTTCATCAATGTTAAATCTATAGGGTGCTCTAGAATATGGTTCACTCCCTGGATATAGGTCAATGGCGTGGTCAATCTTCCTAGGTGGGGGTATACCAGGCAAGTCTTCTGGAAATACATGGGCATATTCTTTCAAGAGATTTCCTACGTAATCTACAATATCTTCGTCATTACCTTCCTGATGCAGATTGTTCACATACACTTCAAATGTTTTGCAGCCATCACGTATACCTCTAACTATCTGCATAATAGAAATAAGAGTAGGCTTAGGATCAAAGACATCACCTAGAATATGAATAGATTCATCATTTATCTTCACAGTGATCGTTCTTTGTTCACAATTAATTGTCGTAGCATTTTTAACTAACCAATCCATGCCTATGATTACATCACTCTGTTTCATCTCAATTACATGGAAGCTTCCAGAAAAGCGTCTATTAGAAAGAGTAAATTCAAGGTTTTCAACATATCCTTTCGTGTAGTGTAATCGTGCATTGGCCATCTCTACAGGTTTGGTTATCGGCATATTTAGGGCTATCGCTAGATTTTGTACCAATTTGAAAGATAGAAAACAATGGGTACTACCTGAATCGATCAAAAATCTGGTTTTATGCGCAGAAATCATACCCTGATTACAGAAACCTTTGGGAAAGAACTAACTACCATGCAATGTAAAGTAGAGTCAGCGCACTTACCCCCATCATCTTCTTCCTCAATAATTGTACCCTCCTCGATGATGTTTATCGCTTTTGATTGTGCGGGTCTAAACACTGCCTTGTTCGGGCACTCATATGTCTGATGCCCTTGCTCCCCGCAACAAAAACATAGACCAAGTCTTTTTGCCCTCTCAATAAAATTAGGGTCTTGTTGCCACTCCATTGGTTGACGCCTCCTTTGATTTTCCACCGGCCGAGCAGGGTTCTTAACTTGGTCATTAGAGGATGGAGTTTTCTTTGAATGGTTCATGTTCATTGCAACAGGACTTTGTGGCCTATGTCCCGTTGCAATGAATTTGCTTCTATTTGCCTTCTGCAAATTGAGCTTCTCCATCTTCTCAAAGTTGTCAACCATCGCAACAGCATCAAGAAAATCAATGCATCCAGATCCCTTAACTTGATAGCGAAGTTCCTCACGAAGCCCTTCAATAAATTTACTCTTTGGAGCATTACCACTAACCTCTAATGCATATTTATGAAGACGTAGGAACTTCTCTTTGTACTCATCAACAGATAAGCTATGCTTGTCACTTTCGTGTTGTCGGAAATTGTAGAACTCCATCTTCTTCTCCATATGGTAGTGTGGAGAACAATAGCGTTTTTCAGCTTGTTATCTAAATTCCTTCTATAGAACACGACTAGAACGCGTTCGAATCTCCATATATGACTTCCACCATAGCTTCGCGATCCCACGCAGATGCAGGATCACAACTTTTGCCTTGGACTCTTCACTAAATTGTTGAAGGTCAAAGAAATCCTCTAGTTCTTCAATCCATGCCTCAAGATCTTCGCCACTCTTCTTCTCGCCATCAAAATCATTTAACTTTGCCTTCTTGAAGACTTGGTTAAGGGCAAACATACCTGCATTTTTGTTTTTCGCGAGGTACACTAGATGTTCCCGCACCTTCATCTATTTCATCGTTCAGCTCCACAAACAAATTTGTTGCTCCTTCTGGTTGCTTTCCCCCTCGTTCTTTGCGCAATTCAACAAGAAGCTTCTGAATAAGCTCCTCTTGTTCACGAACCTTCTGTGTTAGACCTTCCATTGTTCCCGCAGATTGATTCTGCTCTAATACCACTTGTAGCATTTCCTCAATCACAATCTATCCCCAATCATAATCTTTCGATTACTCAGGAATAACAGTGGAGAGAAGAACGCAGAGATTGCACAAGGTAAAAGAAAATCTAATGCAGAAGAGTAGAACAAATATGACGCAGAGAAGGAAGAATTCTTATATTATAGATGTGAATCAATGGTTACAGTAGCTTCGGACAATAGCTTCTTGACGAAGACTCTACCTCCCGACCACCCTTGAGCTATCACAATCGCATTCTCACTCGCACTCTCAATCACACTCTCACTCTCACTCTCACTCTCAATCACACTCTCAATCACAAGGTAATTCTCATATTTCTATGTGTCCTCCGTGTTGATTCGCAAGCCTTCTTATCTTCTTTTTCCGTTTGATCGCAGCCGTGCTCCCCAAAGAAGTGTGCGATCCACCAAATTTAGAAAAAGTCGAGTTTTTCCAAAACTTTCGCAAAAAGCCATGCGATCGTAGCGTACTTCCTTTCTTAAGCATACCTGTCAAAAATAACAAAAAAACACCAAGAAGACATATCCGAAAACATACATAATTAGACATGGTGACACGTGAGCATGAGAATCACGGATTCGAATAGAATTAGAAAAGGCCTCGTTTTTTTTTTGTGTTGGAGAAAACGGCACTTTTAAAAGCCTTGTAACTCAAAAACAATGAGGAATTAGGTTAAGCTTGTGAGTGACACTTTTATTCAATTTTTCGATCTGCACAATAATGTTAGAGACGTCCGAGGTCCAAATCCACCTCGAAATGCCACTTTTGAGCCCTGCAAGGTTTAAAATTCTAGAGAGAGAGTAAAATCAAGGCATTTTCTTACAATGAACTAAACGTAGGACCCTGAACGAGGTACTTAGAACATAATTCAGAAAAATCTCACACAGGCACTTTTATTCTCTTCTACTTGCTCTACCTTTCCCTCATACAAAGTTTTCCTTAATTCTTTCATCTTCACCTTCAAAATCCCCCTGGAAAACATGATGTAATTATGGGCTAAAGAGAGAATATGAAACTTGTTAACCCAAAATTTTTCCTACATGCATAAAATGACCTAATTATTCGTTCTAAGCATTATCCCCACAGTGAAATTCAGAAAGTTCAAAATGAATTATTTCACTAGAAAAGAGGCCTATTACAATTCTTCCCCCCTTTAAGAACTCTATCCTCAGAGTTGGAGAGAGGGATAATGTGTTAGAAAGTCATCTAAATTCACCCAACTCGAATCTTCTACTGGGTATGAATGCCATTTCACCAAAATTTCTACTACAGGTCTATTTCTAAGAAATCTTTCCTTCCTATCTAATATTATTTCTGGTTGAGGCTCAAAAGAGCCATCGTCTTTCAGCTTATAATTGTCCTGCAAAACATGAGCAACATTAGACACATATCTTTTAAGTAAGCTGACATGAAATACAGCATGCACATTTAGATATTTAGGTAATTCCAGCAAATAAGCAAGAGATCTGATCTTTTTCAAAACTTTAAAAGGGCGTGCATATCGAGGAGAAAGTCTATGATCCTTCCCTAGCAACAAGTTCGATCGGTGAGGATTAACTTTAAGAAATACCATATCATCAACTTGGAATTCAAGTGGTCTTCTCTTTAAATCATAGAACTTCTTTTGTCTTTTCTGAGCTTCTCTTATATGTTTCTTAATTTTTCCAAGTTCTTCATCCATCTTATCAAGCATTTCTTTGGATACTTCTACTTTATTTATAACCATACATAGCTTCAAACAGAGTCATTGTTATAGATGCATGCCATGCACTATTGTATGCAAACTAAACCAAGGGTAAATATTCACTCCAATTATCCTGCTTTTCATTCACATACATACGCAACATATCCTCAACTACCCTGTTAACCCTCTCGGTTTCCCCATCAGTTTGTGGATGGAAAGCTGTACTCATACGAAGTTGAGTTCCAATGGATTCAAATGTCACTTACCAAAAGTTTGATGTAAATCTAGAATCTCTATCAGAAATTATGCTTTTAGGCATTCCATGCAATCAAAATATTTCTTTTACAAAGATTCTTGCAACATTCAAAGCAGTATCAGTCTTTTTCATAGGAAAGAAGTGTGCCATCTTGGTAAGCCGATCGACTACAAAAAATATGGTATCATGCTTACTTCTGGTCATAGCTAGCTTAGTGATAAAGTCCATAGAAATAGACTCCCACTTCTGATTTGGAACATCCAAAGGTTGAAGCATTCGTGGCATCCTCTTCAACTCAGATTTCACTTGTTGGCACTTCAAACATTCACTTACATATTTTCTAATATCCCGCTTCATACACGGCCAAAAGTAAGAATACTTTGTTTTAACATATGTCCTTGAATAACCTGGATGTGCAGAAAAAGGTGCATCATGGCAATCATGCAGTATTTTAACTTTTAGTGGAAATTCAAAAGATAAGCATAGCTGATTGTTACAATACAGTGTTCCATTCTGCATATGAAATTTTTTCTCATACGTCGATCCCGTGTTCGCATTCAAAGCATTTAAAATAGGTGCATAGAAAGGATCATGTTTTATCTGTTCTTGAATTTGATTGAGAAAATAAGAATTTATTACAGAAACAAGATTACACAAAGGTCTCCGACTCAATGCATCAACAACCTTATTTTCGTTATCAGCAAGATACTTAATGTCAAAATCATACTCGCTTAATAATTCAATCCAACGCTTTTGCCTGTTGTTAAGCAATGGTTGAGTGAAGATGTATTTTAGACTTTGATGATCTGTTTTCAATTCAAAATTAACCCCTAACAATAGATGTCTCCAATGCTTAAGTGCATGCACAACAACAAGCATTTCTAAATCATGAGTAGGATAGTTAAGTTCATGCTTTCTTAGTTTTCTGGACTCATATGCAACCAGCCTGCCATCCTGTGAAATAACACATCCTATCTGACTACCACTTGCATCACATGCAACCACAAAAGGCTTTCCCATTTCTGGTATTTTCAACACACAATTCTCAACGACTTTTTGTTTCAATGTTTCAAATGATTTTTGACAGGCATCACTCCATGCAAATCCTAGATTCTTTTTAGTGAATTCGGTGAGGGGAGTAGCTATCTTAGAGAAATCCTTAATATGTGCTCTTTCATATTGTGCCAACCCAAGAAAACTTATAACATCCCTTACAGTCTTAGGAATCGGCCAATCAACTACTGTTTTTACTTTATCTTCATCTATAAGGATTCCTTCTTTTGATATTACTCTTCCTAGATACACAAGTTTATCCTTAGCAAAGAAACACTTACTCTTTTTCCCATACAATTTGTGTTCTCTAAGAGTTTGCAGAGTCTTCTTGAGATGTACCGCATGCTCCAAATCATCTTTAGAGTACACAAATATATCATCAAGGAAGACTAAGATGAACTCATCTAGGTCATGGTGAAAAATATTATTCATCAAGCACATAAATGTGGTAGGAGCGTTTGTTTAACCAAAAGGTAGAATTGTAAACTCATAGTGACCATATCGTGTTTGAAAAGCCATCTTAGAAGTATCCTCTCTTTTGATCCTAATTTGGTGATATCCAGATCTTAAGTCAATCTTTGTGAATACGGTCGCTCCACTTAACTGACCTAATAAGTCATCTATGTGAGGGAGTGGATACTTATTCTTAATTGTTCTTTTATTCAACCCCCTATAGTCAATGCATAATCTGTAAGAGCCGTCTTCCTTCTTCTGAAATAAAACAGGCGCACCCCAAGGTGAGACACTCGGTTTTATTAAGCCTTTCTTCAAAAGATCATCTAATTGAATCTTAAGCTCCTTTAGTTCATCAATGTTAAATCTATAGGGTGCTCTAGAAGATGGTTCACTCCCTGGATATAGGTCAATGGCGTGGTCAATCTGCCTAGGTGGGGGTATACCAGGCAAGTCTTCTGGAAATACATGGGCATATTCTTTCAAGAGATTTCCTACGTAATCTGAAATATCTTCGTCATTACCTTCCTGATGCAGATTGTTCACATACACTACAAATGTTTTGCAGCCATCACGTATACCTCTAACTATCTGCATAGCAGAAATAAGAGTAGGCTTAGGATTAAAGACATCGCCTAGAATATGAATAGATTCATCATTTAGCTTCACAGTGATCGTTCTTTGTTCACAATTAATTGTCGCATCCATGCCTATGATTACATCACTCTGTTTCATCTCAATTACATGGAAGCTTCCAGAAAAGCATCTATTAGAAAGAGTAAATTCAAGGTTTTCAACATATCCTTTCGTGTAGTGTAATCGTCCATTGGCCATCTCTACAGGTCTGGTTATCTGCATATTTAGGGCTATCCCTAGATTTTGTACCAATTTGAAAGATAGAAAAAATTGGGTACTACTTGAATCGATCAGAAATCTCGTTTTATGCGCAGAAATCATACCTGGAATCATGATTACAGATACCTTTGGGAAAGAACTAACCACCATGCAACGTAAAGTAGAGTCAGTGCACTTACCCCCATCATCTTCTTCCTCAATAATTGTACCCTCCTCGATGATGGTCATCGCTTTTGATTGTGCGGGTCGAAAGACTGCCTTGTTCGGGCACTCATATGTCTGATGCCCTTGCTTCCCGCAACGAAAACATAGACCAAGTCTTTTTGCCCTCTCAATAAAATTAGGGTCTTGTTGCCACTCAATTGGTTGACGCCTCGTTTGCTTTTCCACCAGCTGAGCAGGGTTCTTACCTTGGTCTTTAGAAGATGGAGTTTTCTTTGAATTGTTCATGTTCATTGCAACAAGTCTTTGTGGCCTATGTCCCATTGCAATGAATCTGCTTCTATTTGCCTTCTACAAATTGAACTTCTCCATCTTCTCAAAGTTCTCAGCCATCACAACAGCATAATCAATGCATCCAGATCCCTTAACTTGATAGCCAAGTTCCTCACGAAGCCCTTCAATAAATTTACTCTTTAGAGCATTACCACTAACCTCTAATGCATATTTATGAAGACGTAGGAACTTCTCTTTGTACTCATCAACAGATAAGCTATGCTTGTCACTTTCGTGTTGTCGGAAATTGTAGAACTCCATCTTCTTCTCCATATGGTAGTGTGGAGAACAATAGCGTTTTTCAGCTTGTTCTCTAAATTCCTTCCATAGAACAGGACTAGAACGCATTCGAGTCTCAATATATGACTTCCACTATAGCTTCGTGATCCCACGCAGATGCAGGATCCCAACTTTTGCCTTGGACTCTTCACTAAATTGTTGAAGGTCAAAGAAACCGTCTAGTTCTTCAATCTATGCCTCAAGATCTTCGCCACTCTTCTTCTCGCCATCAAAATCATTTAACTTTGCGTTCTTGAAGACTTGGTTAAGGGCAAACTCACCTGCGTTTTTGTTTTTCGCGAGGTACACTAGATGCTCCCGCACCTTCATCTATTTCATCGTTCAGCTCCACAAACAAATTTGTTGCTCCTTCTGGTTGCTTTCCCCCTCGTTCTTTGGGCAATTCACGAAGAAGCTTCTGAATAAGCTCCTCTTGTTCACGAACCTTTTGTGTTAGACCTTCCATCGTTCCCGCGGATTGATTCTACTCTCATACCACTTGTAGCGTTTCCTCAATCACAATCTATCCCCAATCACAATCTTTCGATTACTCAGAAATAACAGTGGAGAGAAGAACGCAGAGATCGCACAAGGTAAAAGAAAATCTGATGCGGAAGAGTAGAACAAATGTGATGCAGAGAAGGAAGAGTTGTGATATTATAGATGTGAATCAATGGTTACAGTAGCTTTGGACAATAGCTTCTTGACAAAGCCTCTACCTCCGACCACCCCCGAGCTATCACAATCGCATTCTCACTCGCACTCTCAATCACACTCTCACTCTCACTCTCACTCTCAATCACACTCTCAATCACAAGGTAATTCTCAGATTTCTGTGTGTCCTCCGTGTTGATGCGTTGGCCTTCTTGTCTTCTTTTTCCGTTTGATCGGAGCCGTGCTCCCCAAAGAAGTGTGCGATCCACCAAATTTAGAGAAAGTCAAGTTTCTCTAGAACTTTCGCAAAAAGCCCTGTGATCGTAGTGTACTTCCTTTCTTTAGCATACCTGTCAAAAATAGCAAAAAAACATCAAGAAGACATATCCAAAAACATACATAATTAGACATGGTGACACATGAGCATGAGAATCACGGATTCAAATAGAATTAGAGAAGCCCTCGTTTTTTTTTTTAAGTTTTGGAAAAAAACGGCACTTTTCAAAGCCCTGTAACTCAAAAACAATGAGGAATTAGGTTAAGCTTGTGAGCGACACTTTTATTCAATTTTTCGATCTGCACAATAGTGTTAGAGACGTCCGAGGTCCAAATCCACCTCCAAATGCCACTTTTAAGCCCTGCAAGGTTTAAAAGTCTAGAGAGAGAGTAAAATCAAGGCATTTTCTTAAAATGAACTAAACGTAGGACCCTGAACGAGGTACTTAGAACATGATTCACAAAAATCTTACACAGGCACTTTTATTCTCTTCTACATGCTCTACCTTTCCCTCATACAGAGTTTCCTTAATTCTTTCATCTTCACCTTCAAAATCCCACTAGAAAACATGATGTAATTAAGGTCTAGAGAGAGAATATGAAACTTGTCAACCCAAAATTTTTCCTACATGCCTAAAATGACCTAATTATTCGTTCTAAGCATTATCCCCACAATGAAATTCAAAAAGTCCAAAATGAATTATTTCACTAGAAAAGAGGCCTATTACAATTCTTCCCCCCTTTAAGAACTCTGTCCTCAGAGTTGGAAAGAAGGATAATGTGTTGGAAAGTCATCTAAATTCACCCAACTCGAATCTTCTACTGGGTATGAATGCCATTTCACCAAAATTTCTACTATAGATCTATTTCTAAGAAATCTTTCCTTCCTATCTAATATTATTTCAGGTTGAAGCTCAAAAGAGCCATCGTCTTTCAACTTATAATTGTCCTGCAAAACATGAGCAACATTAGACACATATCTTTTAAGTAAGCTGACATGAAATACAATATGCACATTTAGATATTTAGGTAATTCCAGCAAATAAGCAAGAGATCGGATCTTTTTCAAAACTTCAAAAGGGCCTGCATATTGAGGAGAAAATCTATGATCCTTCCCTAGCAACAAGTTAGTTCGGTGAGGATTAACTTTAAGAAATACCATATCATCAAGTTGGAATTAAGTGGTCTTCTCTTTAAATCATAGAACTTCTTTTGTCTTTTCTGAGCTTCTCTTATATGTTTCTTATTTTTTCCAAGTTCTTCATCCATCTTATCAAGCATTTCTTTGGATACTTCTACTTTATTTGGAAAACCGAAAAACGAAGGTGGAGTCAAACAATTATAACCATAGATAGCTTCAAACGGAGTCATTTTTATAGATGCATGCCATGCACTATTGTATGCAAACTCAACCAAGGGTAAATATTCACTCCAATTATCCTGCTTTTCATTCACATACATACGCAACATATCCTCAACTACCCTGTTAACCCTCTCGGTTTCCCCATCAGTTTGTGGATGGAAAGCTGTACTCATACAAAGTTGAGTTCCAATGGATTCAAATGTCGCTTTCCAGAAGTTTGATGTAAATCTAGAATCTCTATCAGAAATTATACTTTTAGGCATTCCATGCAATCGAAATATTTCTTTTACAAAGATTCTTGCAACATTCAAAGCAATATCAGTCTTTTTCATAGGAAAGAAGTGTGCCATCTTGGTAAGCTGATCGACTACAACAAATATGGTATCATGCTTACTTCTGGTCATAGGTAGCTTAATGATAAAGTCCATAGAAATAGACTCCCACTTCTGATTTGGAACATCCAAAGGTCGAAGCATTCCTGGCATCCTCTTAAACTCAGATTTCACCTGTTGGCACTTCAAACCTTCATTTACATATTTTCTAATATCCCGCTTCATACACGGCCAAAAGTAAGAATACTTTGTTTTAACATATGTCCTTGAATAACCTGGATGTGCAAAAAAAGGTGCATCATGACAATCATGCAATATTTTAACTTTTAGTGGAGATTCAAAAGATAAGCATAGCCGATTGTTACAATACAGTGTTCCATTCTGCAAATGAAATTTTTCCTCATACTTCGATCCCCTGTTCGCATTCAAAGCATTCGAAATAGGTGCATAAAAAGGATCCTGTTTTATCTCTTCTTCAATTTGAATGAGAAAATAAGAATTTATTACAGAAACAAGATTACACAAAGGTCTGAGACTCAATGCATCAACAACCTTATTTTCCTTACCAACAAGATACTTAATGTCAAAATCATACTCTCTTAATAATTCAATCCAACACTTTTGCCTGTTGTTAAGCAATGGTTGAGTGAAGATGTATTTTAGACTTTGATGATCTGTTTTCAATTCAAACTTAACCCCTAACAATAGATGTCTCCAATGCTTAAGTGCATGCACAACAGCAAGCATTTCTAAATCATGAGTAGGATAGTTAAGTTCATGCTTTCTTAGTTTTCTTGTCAAATAACACATCCTATCTCACTACCACTTGCATCACATGCAACCACAAAAGGCTTTCCCATTTCTGGTATTTTCAAAACACAATTCTCAACGACTTTTTGTTTCAATGTTTCAAATGATTTTTGACAGGCATCACTCCACGCAAATCCTACATTCTTTTTAGTTAATTTGGTGAGGGGAATAGCTATCTTAGAGAAATCCTTAATATGTGCTCTTTCATATTGTGCCAACCCAAGAAAACGTCTAACATCCCTTACACTCTTAGGAATCGGCCAATCAACTACTGTTTTTACTTTATCTTCATCTATAAGGATTCCTTCTTTTGATATTACTCTTCCTAGATACACAAGTTTATCCTTAGCAAAGAAACACTTACTCTTTTTCCCATACAATTTGTGTTCTCTAAGAGTTTGCAAAGTCTTCTTGAGATGTACCGCATGCTCCAAATCATCTCTAGAGTACACAAATATATCATCAAGGAAGACTAAGATGAATTCATCTAGGTAATGGTGAAAAATATTATTCATCAAGCACATAAATGTGGCAGGAGTGTTTGTTAAACCAAAAGGTAGAACCGTCAACTCATAGTGACCATATCGTGTTTGAGAAGCCGTCTTAGGAATATCCTCAGTTTTGATCCTAATTTGGTGATATCCAGATCTTAAGTCAATCTTTGTGAATACGGTCGCTCCACTTAATTGACCTAATAAGTCATCTATGTGAGGGAGTGGATACTTATTCTTATTTGTTCTTTTATTCAACCCCCTATAGTCAATGCATAATGTATAAGAGCCGTCTTTCTTCTTCTGAAATAAAACAGGCGCACCCCAAGGTGAGACACTCGGTTTTATTAAGCCTTTCTTCAAAAGATCATCTAATTGAATCTTAAGCTGCTTTAGTTCATCAACGTTAAATCTATAGGGTGCTCTAGAATATGGTTCACTCCCTGGATATAGGTCAATGGCGTGGTCAATCTGCCTAGGTGGGGGTGTACCAGGCAAGTCTTCTGGAAATACATGGGCATATTCTTTCAAGAGATTTCCTACGTAATCTGGAATATCTTCGTCATTACCTTCCTGATGCAGATTGTTCACATACACTACAAATCTTTTGTAGCCATCACGTATACCTCTAACTATGTGCATAGCAGAAATAAGAGTAGGCTTAGGATTAAAGACATCACCTAGAATATGGATAGATTCATCATTTAGCTTCACAGTGATCGTTCTTTGTTCACAATTAATTGTCCCAGCATTTTTAACTAACCAATCCATGCCTATGATTACATCACTCTGTTTCATCTCAATTACATGGAAGCTTCCAGAAAAGCGTCTATTAGAAAGAGTAAATTCAAGGTTTTCAACATATCCTTTCGTGTAGTGTAATCGTCCATTGGCCATCTCTAGAGTTCTGGTTATCTGCATATTTAGGGCTATCCCTAGATTCTGTACCAATTTGAAAGATAGAAAACAATGGGTACTACCTGAATCGATCAAAAATCTGGTTTTATGCACAGAAATCATACCCGGAATCGTAATTATAGAAACCTTTGGGAAAGAACTAACCACCATGCAACGTAAAGTAGAGTCAGCGCACTTACCCCCATCATCTGCTTCCTCAATAATTGTACCCTCCTCGAAGATGTTTATCGCTTTTGATTGTGCGGGTCGAAAGACTGCCTTGTTTAAGGACTCATATGTCTGATGCCCTTGCTCCCCGCAACGAAAACATAGAACAAGTCTTTTTGCCCTCTCAATAAAATTAGGGTCTTGTTGCCACTCAATTGGTTGACGCCTCCTTTTATTCTCCACTGGCCGAGCAGGGTTCTTACCTTGGTCATTCACAGATGGAGTTTTCTTTGAATTGTTCATGTTCATTGCAACAGGTCTTTGTGGCCTATGTCCCGTTGCAATGAATCTGCTTCTATTTGCCTTCTGCAAATTGAACTTCTCCATCTTCTCAAAGTTCTCAGCCATCGCAACAGCATCAAGAAAATCAATGCATCCAGATCCCTTAACTTGATAGCGAAGTTCCTCACGAAGCCCTTCAATAAATTTACTCTTTAGAGCATTACCACTAACCTCTAATGCATATTTATGAAGATGTAGGAACTTCTCTTTGTACTCATCAACAGGTCAGCTATGCTTGTCACTTTTGTGTTGTCGCAAATTGTAGAACTCCATCTTCTTCTCCATATGGTAGTGTGGAGAACAATAGCGTTTTTCAGCTTGTTCTCTAAATTCCTTCCATAGAACAGGACTAGAACGCGTTCGAGTCTGCATATATGACTTCCACCATAGCTTCGCGATCCCACGCAGATGTAGGATCCCAACTTTTGCCTTGGACTCTTCACTAAATTGTTGAAGGTCAAAGAAATCCTCTAGTTCTTCAATCCATGCCTCAAGAGCTTCACCACTCTTCTTCTCGCCATCAAAATCATTTAACTTTGCCTTCTTGAAGACTTGGTTAAGGGCAAACTCACCTTCGTTTTTGTTTTTCGCGAGGTACACTAGATGTTCCCGCAGCTTCATCTATTTCATCGTTCAGCTCCACAAACAAATTTGTTGCTCCTTCTGGTTGCTTTCCCCCTCGTTCTTTGCACAATTCACCAAGAAGCTTCTGAATAAGCTCCTCTTGTTCACGAACCTTTTGTGTTAGACCTTCCATCGTTCCCGCGGATTGATTCTGCTCTGATACCACTTGTAGCGTTTCCTCAATCACAATCTATCCCCAATCACAATCTTTCGATTACTCAAAAATAACAGTGGAGAGAAGAACGTAGAGATCGCACAAGGTAAAAGAAAATCTGATGCGGAAGAGTAGAACAAATATGACGCAGAGAAGGAAGAATTTTGATATTATAGATGTGAATCAATGCTTACAGTAGCTTTGGACAATAGCTTCTTGACGAAGCCTGTACCTTCCAACCACCCTTGAGCTATCACAATCGCATTCTCACTCGCACTCTCAATCACACTCTCACTCTCACTCTCACTCTCAATCACAAGGTAATTCTCTGATTTCTGTGTGTCCTCCGTGTTGATGCGCAGGCCTTCTTATCTTCTTTTTGCGTTTGATCGCAGCCGTGCTCCCCAAAGAAGTGTGCGATCCAGCAAGTTTAGAAAAAGTCGAGTTTCTCCAAAACTTTCGCAAAAAGCCATGCGATCATAGTGTACTTCCTTTCTTTAGCATACTTGTCAAAAATAGCAGAAAAACACCAAGAAGACATATCCGAAAACATACATAATTAGACATGGTGACACGTGAGCATGAGAATCACGGATTCGAATAGAATTAGACAAACCCTCGTTTTTTTTTTATGTATTGGAAAAAATGGCACTTTTCAAAGCATTGTAACTCAAAAACAATGAGGAATTAGGTTAAGCTTGTGAGAGACACTTTTATTCAATTTTTCGATCTGCACAATAGTGTTAGAGACGTCCGAGGTCCAAATCCACCTCCAAATGCCACTTTTGAGCCCTGCAAGGTTTAAAATTCTAGAGAGAATAAAATCAAGGCATTTTCTTACAATGAACTAAACGTAGGACCCTGAACGAGGTACTTAGAACATGATTCACAAAAATCTCACACAGGCACTTTTATTCTCTTCTACTTGCTCTACCTTTCCCTCATACAGAGTTTTCCTTAATTCTTTCATCTTCACCTTCAAAATCCCACTGGAAAACATGATGTAATTAAGGTCTAGAGAGAGAATATGAAACTTGTCAACCCAAAATTTTTCCTACATGCATAAAATGACCTAATTATTCGTTCTAAGCATTATCCCCACAATGAAATTCAGAAAGTTCAAAATGAATTATTTCACTAGAAAAGAGGCCTATTACAATATTGGTAACAATCAATTGCAACCACTTTGTCGATGAAGCAACAAATGGCAGTTAAGAAGATGGAACAATCTATTATAGTTTTGAGAGAGTATTAACAATGTAAAGAGTTTTACATAAAAATGTTATATCGAGAAAGACTTTGAGAACTACCCATGAATAGTTATAGAGTAAAAGTGTTTATTATCTAATCAGACCTTTGGCATTGACTATCTTCGTTGGCATTTCTAGCATACTCTTTATTCATCATAGGAAGGCAAATCATCAAAAAATTTAGAGCATCTTGAATCAAATAAAGATGAAAAGTATTTTCAAGTGTTCCTTTCATGTGTTTTTGTTCTTCATAGGTTTAGATTTTTCCATGTGCATTTACGAGATCTACTAGGATCATTTTTTTCATAAGATCAATTTGAGACATGATGTTTCATCTACATGTGAGGAAAAACTTTGTGAATCCATTAGAAACTTAGATTGGAGGATGCTTACTGTTGAAGATAATGACATCCAAATCTTCTTACTAGGAGATCCACACGTAGGCTTTAGAATTCAGGCAAAGACATATCCGATATCAACAAAGAGAACACAATAGGCATGTGGACCCACTACAACATAAGAGGGGCATATCGATGCTACCTATGCGAATGGTCATACTCGACGTCGGTATAAACGTTAGAAAAATGTAATTAGGCATATCGACTGTCACTTGATCATCGGATGTTTCATGAACGGTAGTATGCGCATCGATATAAGCATTGGTATAGGCATCGGTATAAGTGTCTGAGCGTCGGTAATTTACTAGAAATTTACGATGCTCATACGGATGTCCATACTGACACCTATATCGAGGCCATGTTTTAAACATATCGGGAACCCGAGAATAAAAATCAACATTTTTCACGTGTTTTACATTGAGTACTGCTTGCTTCTGTCGAACTTGTATGTCCAAACCCAATTGTGACCTACATTGTCTTGTGCACACACACACACAGATCTCTCTCTCTACACACACACACACACACTCTAGATCTCGCATCTTGGTAAGTGGTGTGCATACTCTTACCCTTTGTCTTTCTCTATGCTTCATGTTTTATAATTTTTCTTCTCTTTGATTTTGTAGAAGCTTTTTGGCATCGATTCTTTAGAGTTTGACGATAGACGACATACATTACGCTTTGATGACAATGATCCAAAAGAGGGACATACATGTAAGTGATTGTTTTATTCTCTATTGAATTTTAAGTGATAGAGAGAGAGATATAGAGAGACAAAGAAATATAGACAGAGATAAAGAGAGATGAAAGAGAGGAAGATAGAGAAAGAACTAAGGCGAGATGAAAGAGAGAAAGATAGAGAGAGAGAGATAAAGAGAGATGAAAAAGAGAAAGATAGAGAGAGATAAAGAGAGAGAGAAAAACAGAGAGAGATAAAGAAAGAGAGAGATAAACAGAGAGAGATAAACAGAGAGAGATAAACAGAGAGAGAGATAAATAGAGAGAGAGATAAAGAGAGAGAGAAATCTGAGTTTAAGAGAATGCCTGGAATTGTTCAACCTTTGGATGTTCCAAATCAAAAGTGGGAGTCTATCTCTATGGACTTTATCACTAAATTACCTACAGCTAGAAGAAAACATGACAGCATACTTGTGGTAGTTGATCGGTAACCAAGATGGCACATTTCTTTCCTATGAAAAAAACTGATACTTCCTTGAATGTTGCAAGACTATTTGTAAAAGAACTTTTTTGACTTCATGGAATGCCTAAAAACATAATTTTTGATAGAGACTCTAGATTCACATGAAACTTTTGGAGAGCAACATTTGATTCCATTTGAACTCAACTTCATATGAGTACAACTTTCCATCCACAAACTCATGGGGAAATGAAGAAGGTTAATCAGGTGCTTGAAGATATGTTGCATATGTATGTGAATGAAAAGTAGGATAATTGGAGTGAATATTTGCCCTTAGTCGAGTTTGCATACAATAGTGCATGGCATGCATCTATAAGAATGAATCTATTTGAGGCTATGTAGCTCAGTGATGAGTAGCACCTCCTTTAATGTCAATCCGGGAAGACGTGAGGATGGTATGAAGACCTCGAGCAAGTGGCTGCACAAGTGCGTGAGTGAGAAGCACACTAGCATGCACACACATACACACACACGCGCACACAAGGCAAGACAAAGAGTGGGAGTCAATGGAGTTTTTAGATTACTTTCAAAAATGCTCTTACAAGTTCGTTTCAATTACAATCTAACTCAAAAATGAGCTCTCTAGCTCTTTTTATAGTTTTTGGCTAAGTTTTGGCCCTGTCTAGACCTAGTGTCCGACCTAGTTAAAAATTAGGTTTCAGGGCGTATTTAAGGGCTCAAACGATATCTAAAAAATATGAAAATTGGCAGGTAGATACTTCTAAAGCTCCTCAAGCTCAAGGACTCCTTGGCTTGCACAAAATGGAGCTACAAAAAGATGAATTGGTATTTACAATGGTGTTTAGTGATGAAAATCACTTTGAATGGGTGTAAAGGATTTGAAAATTTAAATGTTGCCTTAGTGCTAGATCTGCGTGAGTGCCCGTACTTGCTTCTTCATGAGGAAAATTACTGGCCTATTTGCCAGATCTTCGTTGAATCCCTTGTCTGCTGCTAACACCCCCCCCTCTCTCGCGTCTGTCGTCCCTGACAGACCCTTGTTGTGTGGGTTTCTGAATGTAGTACTCGACGACATCCTGCGCTAAGTGGTGTTCGGCGATTCTCAATCCTTTGGCCAGATCTGTGAGTAGAGCATCCTAGTCTACCGGCCCGGGAACCTCTGGATGTGGTATACGTAGCTTTTCGGAATGTAGAGCTTGTTCCACTGCAAACAACTGCAAGAGATGGGATGGTCTGGGGATGAATATCTCGGAGTGATATTCCCAGAATCCCGTGACAAACATCTCTTCAAACGTTTGTTTGAAGCAAGCCGGTAGATATTTGATGCGAGCGTGCCATGCATACACAACATTAATCGATGGGGTTGTGCTCATGTCGTATACAAGGTCCTGGTTACCTTCGTTAAATCCTAGTGCTGAGAGATGCGGTTCCTTGACATTTTTGAAGGTCCTGAAGGTGACCAGCATAAGTTCGAAAATCTTCAGGCACATCTGAGTCATGACATCAGGTACATTCTTGAAACGGACCCCCCAATGTCGAATCGTCAAAATCATATATCCAATAGTAGGTGGACCCTTAGGGGGTGCGAAGTACACATAATTGAGCCACTTCTCACATCCTTTAATTGTTTGTGTGTACTCCGGCCATGATCTCCTTCGAAATACAGGGCAATAACATGGGTTATATTTGATGTACAATGGCATGTTGTTCCATGTTCTTACCATTTCCGGGTATGTTTCCAGCAGCCGAATTCTCCACGTGGGTTGGCGAATATGTCCCTGCTTGGCGCTTTCGGGGATGTCGTCAGGTGCAAATTGTGTGGCAGAGGTTGGTTCCCTTGAGGTGTGGTGCTTGATCTCCGCATTATAATCTGCCATTAGCACGCACAAAGGAACATACAGGTCATCGGATGGGCCGATCCACCTATGGTGTGAGAGATTCTTAAAATAATCGGATTTTATTACAACCTCCTCCAATTTTGACATCAATGCGATTTGGACTGCCACCCTGTCATCATGTGTCGTGGCTACTTTCTCTAACTTTTGCATCCATTCAGGTGCCTCAATTTCAATTGTGTCCATGCCTTGTTCTGTGCGCTTACCTCCGGGTGTTGGCATCGGGACATAGGGATCCTCGAATGTTTCTTCCACTTCAATTGGCACAAGATCGTCAGGCTCGGGCTCTACCAGAGGGGAGGGCTGACGCTCGTATTGCATGACCTTGCTGCGTCATTCCTCGAGTTCTGCCCGGAGTTTAGTGACCTCTTCAGCTGTATCTTCTGCGGTTGTGCTCTGGCTGGGTTCTGTCTGTCGGGTGGCCAACTGTCTTCGTAACTCATCTCTCTCTTTTTCTAAAGCGGCATGGGCCTCCATTAGATCTGCATGAGTTTCTAACACCACCTTCATATTCTCAGAGGGAATGGCCTTAAATCGCTCTGGGTCAATTTCCTGTGGGGAACCCTCCATGGCCGCCTCCAGATTTTCTTCGTTCTGTTTCTGTAATCTTTTATTCTCCTCTAGCGCTGTAGACATATGCTTGCGGAGGAGGCCCAAGTTCCGTCGAAGTTTCAGGTTTTCCGTGATCTGAGAATGTAGCAGCTCGTCCATGTGTCGTCGTTCTTCATCATCTGCTTGGGGTGGGTTGGCTTCTAATTGTGCGTATTGCTCCTGTAATGTCACGTGCTGCTGTTGTAGTAGCTGCTTCTGCTCTTCAAGATCCCTACATCGTGCTTGGAGATCTTCGTGGCTTCGGAAGAGCCTTGTATGTTGGTTGTCAAGGTGTTGGTAGTGTTGCTGAAGTTGGGACATGCATTGATACATATTATTACATACATTATTAAAAGGAATGGTGGGAGAAATGGTGTTGAATGCAGCGGGGAAGGGAAAGGGAAAGGGAATTGTTGATGTAGTGCTGGAGAAGGGTGAGGGGGGAGGTGGGGGAATGGGAGATTGTGGGTAAATGGGGGCTGGGAGAGGTGCAGATGTGGGTGATACCTCCATGGATTCAAAAGTGGAGGCAGTGATGGGAGTGACTGTGAACATGGGGATTGTGGTGGCTGTGATAGTTGTGAACGTGTATAGAGGTGTGTGTAATTGTGAACTCCCAGGAAGTGTGATGGAAGTAGTGGGGTTTACCGTGGCTGTGGTTAGACTTATGTGTTCAGTGGAAATAGAGTATGTGGGTTGACTGATGGTTTGTGCGTCGGTGTGTGTAGTGGGTTCGGAGGTGGTGACAGTAGAGGTTACCGTGGTAGAGGAAGGTGAATGGGATGGATGTGGGGGAGAAGGTGGCAAGGGAGGTGATGGAGGTGCACTCGATGTGTGGGCTTCCTCGGTGTCGTGAACAGTGTGTGCTGTGCCAGTGGTTGTGGGGGTGCCTTGTGGTCCTGAACCTAATACATTCATTCGTTTTCCTGTTCGTGGGGGGTGTCTTCCATATCTTTTCTCTGTCCTTCGTGATTGCGCTAGTGCAGTGTGCACCGTTTCAGGTACTCCCAAAGCATCTGATATCATTTCCAGGGTGGCACGGTATTGCTCGTCCACGCCTTCCTCCTCCAGAATCTAGTTCATGAGGGCTTTACCTGCAGCTAATGATAGCCTGTGTTGCTCTTGGACTCGGTTCATCGTATCGTAGAGCTTCTTTAATGCGTTAGTATAGGCGGGGGCACCTTCCAGTACTTGTAGGGCTTCTTGATCATACTCTTGTTCTTCTACTTTTGATTGTCCACCCTGTGCCTCCTCATGAGCTTCTTCTTCATCCTCCACATTGACTACGTCCGGTTGGCTGGGCTGGGCTTGGTCTGGGGCAGTTTGCTGTCCACCGGCTTGCTCTTCTTCAACTTCCGCATTTACAGCATCTATGATTCTTGCAACTTCTTCGTCCGTTAGATCCTCCAGAGTGAATCCATGCGGGAATTCCAGATCAGTCGGTACTGGTGGAAACACAAGATTAGGGCCATCTGTGTTGTGCCTGGGTAACCTGATAGTAAATGGTTGCACTCGTCGGGGAAGTCTTGGGGTTGTCTCAGGCGTCAGGGTTGCACCGCGAGCTTGTGCACAAGGCATCTGGACGGCGCCTCTCATCTTCTTTGAGGGAGGCCCTACAGCTGACAATCTGCGTTGAAATTCCTGTGCTCTGGACCAGATCAGAGCCCTCTGCATCGGTACATCATATGCGAGACATCTGTATACAATTCTTGTAAGTGCACAACAACCATACAGCACACATTTTTGCTTCTTATACCATCTCTGATGAGCCATATGAATCTGGTCGATAATCCAGTGGGGCATATTGATGGTCAACTCAAAAGCATCCGCCAGGTAGAGGCTAAACTAGATCTTTTTGGGAGGCATTGTGAACCTCTCCTGCGCGGGGAAGGCGAAATGTTGCATGACCATGCGTAAGTGGATGGCAATCGTAGGTGTCATCGCAACCATGTCCTTCAACTTCGTCAGATTCCTGTTCTTCATATTGTCTGGAACCATAGTCTCTTTCTCTGTTGGGATGTGCATACCTCTCATGTCTAGTGCTTCTCTCACCAAGTTGATAGTCAAGCAGAAACGCTTCAGCTCGTTGCCCCTTGTGAGTGATGGGAGCACAAAGGAACTGTATCCTTTCTTGTCTTTGCTGGGAGTGAGGGTACTAATTAAGTATGAGCACCTTAGAAAATCCGGCTTTGGTAGTTGGAACTTGAAGTAATCATAAAGCCCAGCCTTCTTCCATATCGACTTCAGTCCTTCATTATTCTGCAGCTTTTCAAACTCCCTCGTAAAGAAATGGTATCTGCCCCATCGTCCATTGAACTCTACCTCGGACTCCCACATGTATGTGCCTTCACCCAGGGGTCCACCAATGTCACTGAACCAGTGTGAGGTTTTGCCCACCGGCATGGTGTGACCCTGTGGAGGATTCTGGATTGGTATGGCATGCAATGCTCGTAATGCCACTGGTCTTTCCGTTAATTCCTCCTCGACTAGAAGGCTTTCGATGTCCACCACTTGGAGGCTGGTGCCGGCCTTGGAGCTAGTTCCTACTGTATCTGCCATTTTACTTCTTGCTGTCTGTCTCTGTGAGAATATACAAACATGTGTTAATATTGCACAGGACAAGGGAGGACCGTTGTTGTTCCCATCACAATATTAACATGAGGGTCGGGAGCGAATAATGGGTTAGTAAGTGTTCGGTGCACGTGTGTGTAGTTAATGCTTCAGTAGTCCTAGGAGACTAATGAAGTTAGTAAGTGGGGATGAATTTACAAATTGGGGTGTCGAGTGCTTCTCTCACCAAGTTGATAGTCAAGCAGAAACGCTTTAGCTCGTTGCCCCTTGTGAGTGATGGGAGCACAAAGGAACTGTATCCTTTCTTGTCTTTGCTGGGAGTGAGGGTACTAATTAAGTATGAGCACCTTAGAAAATCCGGCTTTGGTAGTTGGAACTTGAAGTAATCATAAAGCCCAGCCTTCTTCCATATCGACTTCAGTCCTTCATTATTCTGCAGCTTTTCAAACTCCCTCGTAAAGAAATGGTATCTGCCCCATCGTCCATTGAACTCTACCTCGGACTCCCACATGTATGTGCCTTCACCCAGGGGTCCAGCAATGTCACTGAACCAGTGTGAGGTTTTGCCCACCGGCATGGTGTGACCCTGTGGAGGATTCTGGATTGGTATGGCATGCAATGCTCGTAATGCCACTGGTCTTTCCGTTAATTCCTCCTCGACTAGAAGGCTTTCGATGTCCACCACTTGGGGGCTGGTGCCGGCCTGGGAGCTAGTTCCTACTGTATCTGCCATTTTACTTCTTGCTGTCTGTCTCTGTGAGAATATACAAACATGTGTTAATATTGCACAGGACAAGGGAGGACCGTTGTTGTTCCCATCACAATATTAACATGAGGGTCGGGAGCGAATAATGGGTTAGTAAGTGTTCGGTGCACGTGTGTGTAGTTAATGCTTCGGTAGTCCTAGGAGACTAATGAAGTTAGTAAGTGGGGATGAATTTACAAATTGGGGTCGGGGGGTTTATTACAGGTCTTAGGCTGCCAAATGCAATGGATGGGCTTTGTTTTTGGTTTCGTAGAGACTCTAGAGAGCTTTATCTGTGTCTCGGTTTGAAAATGAGGCCTTTTAGGGACCCATTTACAAGTGATTATATGCGTGCTCTTGGGTCTTGGTGTGTTCCTGAGTGTTGAGAACGAGTGAATACTTGCTGTACGCGTAAATGGGTTATGCTGTATAGGTTGTGGCCTCGGCGTAGCTACTTGCGCCCGCAAGCAAGCCTTAGGCACCCAAATTTGTCTTGATTGTGGGCTAGCCTTCATCGACTTCTTGGGCACCCAAATAGATTTCACGTTAGCAGAAGAATTTCCGAAAGACTTCTTATTAGTGACGTGTTGTTGGTTACTAATAAGAGGCTTTGCCCGTGTGGTTGGCGTGAGTGCAACCGGGTGTTCGCCTTTCCGCACCCACACTTGGTTTACTTCCTGGGACATTCTGCTGCGCAGGTACTTTTGATTTCCGGCATAGGTAGTACTCTGCTTCTTCTGCCTTGGATCCACCTTTGGTTGCTGCCTCCTTCTAGCCTTTGGAAAAGAAGGGAGTTCCGTTGCATCCCTGACTCCTTTTTTGCGAATATCATTTCTCTACAACACATAGTTTTGGACAAGAACAGCATGGTCATCTTCATGTGTACCCCTGGAAGGACCAGGAGTCTGTGCCTTTCCTAGTTCCTTGAGTGCTCCATTATCTAACTCTACTGTACTTCGACTATGATTGACCCATACCTGAAGAAGTCCACTTCTTAGGTTTAAGTTGACTGCTTGGTCATAGATCCAGTCTTGACCCAGGACAAGAGGTTCAGTGAGATCCTCATCTTGACACACTAGTACTTTAACTGTCATAGCCTCATCATGAATGTAGAGGGGAAGTTCCACCTCGCCCAGGCAAGGGGTTTCCACGCCCCCCAATCCTATGAGGTATGCCTCCACAGGATTGACGGTTAATTGCAACGCTTGACAGTAGGACCATTTGACAGCACTAGTGGCTGCACCTGAGTCAATCAAGGCTCTTAGGTTCCTTGCACTCTTTCCTTGTCCTATATCTAGGGTTAAGAAAGGACGTCTATCAATTATCCTATGCAAGCTTGTTCCTGCAACTTCACACATGGCCATAGGATATCCTTGATCTGCATAGTCATTCGCTCTAGGCTGATCTCTACCTTGCCTTCGTAACTTCATCCTTCTGATGCGTTCTAAAGCTTCTGCTTGAGCTTCTTCTCGAACTCGCTTTTCTTCCTCTTTGCGTTTCTTAGTAGTGTTGAGTCGGCTGAGCATTTCCTCCGTGAGGGGTTCCTGATACAACTTGACTCTGCAACCGCTAATATAGTTTGGGAGAACATCACCCTCTAATGTGGCCAATTGTACCGCTCCACTCGTGGAGATCCTGTTGATGATCATAGGTCCGTAGGCTCTCTTTTCTAGCTTCCTTGCGTGTTGTTTCAGTGTATAGACTAAAACTAGATCTCCTGCTTTCAATCCTTTATCCTTCACATGGGCATCGAAGTATGCTTTCTGTCTCTTCTTGGCTGCATATATTCCTGCAGCGGCTCTCAGTCTTGTTTCTCCTAATCGTTCAAGGTCAAAGATCCTAGAGGAGAGCTCATGACCTGTCCATTCGTGCTCTTGTGCTACTTTCAACGTAGGTATTAAGAAGTCCAAAGGTAGCACAGCGTTTTGGCCAAATACCATCTGAAAGGGGGTGGCTTGGAGTACCGTTTTGTAGGCAACTCGATATGCCCAAACAGCATGGTGTAGCTGTTTGTCCCAATCAGAGCGTTTAGTCTTCACTAATTTCGTCAGTACATTGCATAAGATCTTATTAGTGCTCTCAGCTTGTCCATTAGCTTGAGGGTGATAGGGGGCAGACTTCTTGTGTATTACCAGGAATTCTTGGAGTATATTTTCAATCACTTCGTTCAAGAAATGAGTGCCTCTATCACTTACAAGCTCTATAGGTAGCCCATATCTCGTGAATACATTCTCAAACAAGAATTTAACAGTTGTTTGAGCATCGTTCTTTGTCGTAGCCTTTACCTCCACCCACTTGGTGAGATAATCTGTTGCAACAATCATGTATTCCGCATGAGAGCCCTTAGCTGGGGGATTAATAGGACCTACGAAGTCTATTCCCCACTTAGAGAACGCACGTCCACCCATCATAGGTTTCAGTGGCATCTCATCTTTGCGTATAGGATACTGAGTCCTCTGACAGACATCACACCGTTTCACATAGGTATGTGCATCCATGTGAAGGGTGGGCCACCAGAATCCCGCAAATAGTATTGCCTTGATCACCCGATCCGGTCCAAAGTGTCCTCCTACAACACCTTGGTGAGCAGTTTCCAAGATCTTAAGATATTCACTTTCATGGACACACAATCTCAGGTAACCATCTTTACCACGCTTATATAGATTATTACCAATGAGTGAGTAATCCTGGGCTTCTTGTTCTAAACTCCTTTTCCTAGCCAGAGTCATGTCTGGAGGGAATGTGTTTGTCCTCAGGAAGGATACTAGAGGTTCGCTCCAATCTGGCACAATGGATACTTGATAAAGAGTGGCATGTTCCACAGGTGGTTTAGTGCAGCAGATTGGGCACTCCTTGCACAACTTTTGGACATCAGCTTCCATAGTTGGCCAATGTACTCCGAGTCTCTTTAGGGTTTCTAAAGTTCGTTGCTTTGAATGGTGTTGCTCTAGTGCACCTACATGTGCTAATTGCAACCATTTAGCGTACTCATCCTCTTCTACGCAACAAGCCAAGATCCCTTGATCTGTGTGCTTGTACATGCTTCCTGCCATGATGTGGTACTTTTGGGCTTTTACAACCTCTCTATTCCGTGTGTTTACCACTGGATGGTTAGGCCCATATGTCAATACTGGTACTAATGGCTTGGCCCACTGCGGTACAACTTCCAAATTAAACAAGTAAGCATCAGGAAGATCATCCGATACTCCTTGTGGGGCTTCTCCAGATGTGAGCCTGGAAAGGTGATCTGCTCTCAAATGAGTCCTACCTTTTCTTACCACTACCTCAAAGTCATATTCCATTAGCAAGAGAAACCATCTCACTAATCTTCCTGTATTGCATGGCTTGTTTACGAGGTATAGCAATGCTTGATGATCAGTAAAAAATTTGAACTTATTTGCAAGCAAATAGTGTCTAAATTTCTTAACTGCATAAACCATGCCTAAGCCTTCTCTCTCCGTAGTGGTGTAGTTTCGTTCAGCTGCATTCAACTGTCTACTGGCATAGGCAATTGGAAGATCCATATTACCTTCACCAGTAGGTTGAGCAAGCACACATCCAATAGCATAATTGGATGCATCAACATGAACATGGAATGGCTTATTCCAATCTGGTGTGGTCAAGATTGGTGCTGAACACAATCTTCGTTTAAGCTCCTGGAAGGAATTCTCACATTCATCCGTCCACTCAAAGTTTGTCAGAAGTCCGTACATGGGCTTTGCAATGACAGCATACATGTGTATAAATCGTCGATAATAACCACAATGCCCCATGAAAGCTTGTACTTCCTTGACATTCTTTGGCCTAGGTAACTCTGCTATAGCTCTCACTTTCTCTTCGTCAGTAGATATGCCATTCTTTGACACTATGTGTCCTAGAATTTTGCCTTGCTTGACCATAAAAAACGCACTTTTCTGGGTTTAGGCAGACTTGATATTCTCTACATTTGTCAAAGATTTGTCTGAGTTCAGGAATATGAGTGTGTCTAATGTTGGAATGAGCACAAAGATCATCCACATAGACTTCTAAAATCTTCCTCAGGAACTCCTTAAACACATGGCACATCAGCCTCTGGAAGGTAGCTGGTGCATTGGTAAGCCCAAATGGCATTACTCTAAAAGCAAAAATGCCCCATTCTGTGGCAAAGGCTGTCTTATGCTGATCCTCTGGAGCTATGGCTACTTGATTGTAACCCGAAAATCCATCAAGGAAGCTTTACACTTCCTTGCCTGCCACTCTTTCTAAGAGATGTTCTGTGATGGGAAGCGGATAGTTATCTCGAATCGTGGCTGCATTAACCTTTTTCAAGTTAATACACACACGCTGTGGTCAAGAATTGAAGTCGAACCCGACAAACCACTTGAATGCGATAACCAATACAATTTTCAAGTCAAAGGAGACATGCCAAAATTGCAAAGAAGGGCCTTTCGGAATATAATCGCACCCTTACCCTTGTTTTTTGGTGATATATGCATATTAGGATTACCGTACTAGTTGTATGGAGCATATCTAAAGATATTTTAGAAGGCAAAAAGGAGGACTCCGGAGGAAGCGTGTGAAGAATGGATTATGGAGGGTATTTTTTTTTCTTTTTTTTTTTGGATCAGAAGGTTCGACAGGGTGAAGACGATGCCTTGCTTCTGAAAGTGACAATGCCGTTCCAAAAAAAGAAAGTTGCTAGAATGATGGGCCTGTCGTTAGTCCATATTAAGGAGGGTTTGGCGAACGACTTTGTCAGGCAGCAGCTCCGGTAGTTTTAAAGAATACTCCAGATGCATTTTATGAGAACTCAAATGGTCTTCTCGAGGAGGCAGCAAAGCTATGTTGCAGTCGCATCCAAAGGATTCCTGGTCTTGATTGTCCTTCCAAACCACAGGGATCGATTTTTATCATTGTAAAACTTAACATGACAATGTTTTCGAAGCTACGGGACGACATAGGGTTTGCTTATGCTCTTGCCATAGAGGAATCTATCATTGTACTGCCAAGTTTTCAAACTTCATTCATCTCTGCCATAGCTTCAAACTGTTAGGAGGTGTGGATACACTATGTCGGGCTCGAAGAGGATTTAGCAGAACTCAAAGAAATCAGATCGGGTGGGACGTTACAATTATGAAATACGAACATCAATTTGATGAGGAATCTTTCCATGAAAACCATGGTAATCAGTTTTGTCTCTAGCATGATGTATTCCATGCATAAACGTGCGCAACAAATGCTGAAGAAAGTTGAAGACTTAGAGTAGAAGCCTGCGTGCGAGTTTGGGTAAAAGACTACAGAAGGAAGTTTAGAGTTTTCCCAGAAATTCCCACATTGAATAAGTACAACCAAGTGTCGAAGGAATAAGTCCATCAAGAGTGAACTTGCTGTGATATCGATGCAAGCATCACTGAAGCCACCAATGGGAAGAAAAATTCACTTAGATGTAGCAGGACTTGTAGCTTTTCATCTGCGTGAAGCAATGATATGCAGATCGTGAAACCAAAAGCAAAAAGCTTAATAGAATTAAGGACTTGATCTGTTTCGGGCGATTCAACAGAATTGAAAGGGAATAACACCAAGAGCGACAGAGCTTCAACTAGGATTGTTGCTCGATCTTCAGTTGTCAAGTGTCAAGGTGCTGTTGCAGAAGTAGAAGGTGCAAGACTTACTGTAGAGAAGCTCTAATACCAGGTTGAGATCATCAGGCTTCTTGATTTGATTATCCATAAACTTAACACTCATAAAGAGGATTCAAGTGCAGATATGACAATCCGTTTTGCTCTGTTCACCGAAAACATGGCCAAGATAACAGTCCTTATGATCACGGGTCAGCTCCACGTGATACAATTGCCAAGATGTCTTTTGAAGAGTCTGTGCCCGATGTGACTCGTTTGAGCTTTAGTTGCTCCTCGAAGCTGATCTCAAGGATTTTGTAAATTGCATAGTTTATTTTGAAAGAACAAGTGAGATAAGGTGTTGAAGTCAGGGATTTCTGTGGAAGTGATCAGTGTTTTCCGCAGTCGAATATGTTGGAAGGCAGCACACCACTAAGCAAGTGTTTTCATGGAGTGCAAACAAAGCCAATGGATGATTACGATGCTCATGCAGAATAGCAATCGTGTGTTTCTCCTTCATAGATTGAAGTTGAAGTTCAGGGATTGCAAGGTGTTCATATGACTGTAGACTCTGAACTAGAGCTGATATTTGATGAGGTGAGAGACTCTGCACACAGCTCTATAGAAAGGTGAAGCGCAGACCGATTTCCAATGCGTGAGGCTAACAAGTGTTGCTGATGGCCAAGATGAGTATGCCTTTTGGGTGATTGTCCAAATTGATGGTCGTATATTCAGAGGTCTTTTTCATGATCAAGGAGCTTTGAATCAAGGCAATGTTTCTATTGCTAGAGTCGCTAAGCTTCATCTGGTACTTCTATGTATAAGCTAAGGTGAAACTCTTTGTTTATTATTGCATCATCAACAGCTTCAATGGGCGCACATAAATGTAGTGGTCTTGTATTGTTCATGGAGTAGAGATAGACTTATTTTGAAACAGACTGTTATTTCGCTCTGAAACATCTTGTTATAATTTGTTTGCTGACATATGCATCTCGATTTGCTGAACTATAGGAGGAACACTTTGCAATAATGTTTTTGTTTACTTTAAAGTTTGCACCAATGATCAAAAATCGTCACTAAACTGAAAAGACGCAAATTTTTAGAGAATATCAGCTGCTACAATGTTGAAAATAAATATTGTTGGGAGGCGATCCGACAAGCTATCATCTATGACATACGAGCTGACTTCTTCTATCAATGTTCTTTGAACATCTGTGATCTGCAGTAATCACATCTGACATGCAAGCTTTATGGATACTGTGAGACAATTTTTATGTAAAGGTATGTGAATGGATTTCTTATTATTTGTTTTCGTGAAGGCGTAGCCTAATGTTTTTCAGTAAGTTATGTTTGCGGTAGGCATTGGATTCAAAACTGTACACTTTATGCATAGAATTCTTGTGCTCTTGGGATATGAAGTTTTCCCTGCATTGATATAATCGAAATAGTTTGATGTGCTCTCAAAAAGCATTACATTTCTTGAATACGTATACTGTACCGATTATGGAAATGAACTCTTTCGCATAGGTAGGATTTGAATTCATGGTTGCTACAGAATACATCTTTCTTTGAGTTCAAGTTACAATCGTGAACTATGCATTTATTCAAGTTCATCGTGATGGTCATAGCATAACTTTTGATGAACGTTTTAATGGTGCTAAATGAATTCATGTTCACACCTTATGTGCTGTTGATAGATAATGATATGGAAATAGAAAATCACACGGATTTCAATTGAAAAATTGAAATGACATTTTAAGAACACTGATCTTTGTTGATTGAACATGCTTCATCGTCCAGCTAGAGACATCAACTAACGTAGCTCTTTGAATTGACTCAAATGGAAGATTAATATCGAGAAAAATCAGATCCTTTGAAGATGATTAATCTTACTTCCCTTTTTGATGTATAACATCAAACTCGTTTCCATGATAAGAAGAATACCTTGTCATATTGCTTAACTTGGCTCTTCCTCATTTTTATAAGAACACTCCAATGTGCTCAAAAGTATGTGAGCTTAGAAATATCACCTTTGCTCCATTGTTACGAAAAGAGTGGTTAGATAGGAAGGGTCTTAGTTCTTATCTCAAAAACTGTGATGGAAAAAAGATCCTTTGGGCATCACCTAAAATATGGATGCTCTCCCATCATGATACTTTCATGATCAAGCAAGTATGGCTCTTTGCGCGTATTAGATTTGCAGCATAATAGATTTTCCATATATAAAAGAGTATTTCTAAGATTCTTAGAGTGAAGCTTCTTTGCTATCCTTTTACCCTCCTTAGCATGAATCTGCGCGACATACCTGGTGAACCCGACGTGAAAGGAGGGGGTGAGTGAGTTATAGAGCCACAAAGATTAGCATAATCAAAATGGAAGAAATCCTAGCTCAATTCCTACGATTTCAAGAAGAAGATAGGCGTCAAAAAGCCATCCAATCACTTCATGAACGTCTAGTCAATCGGTATGGCTTTTTCAATGGAAAGAATGTCTCAAAGTTCTGCAAAGAATATGAACTTGAGGCCAAATATCTAGGTGTCGGATTAAGTCCGATGACGGAAAAAGAATTATGTGAAAACTTTATCTATGTGTCGGGATACGACATGCGAGACCAAATAATGCGAATAAATCAAACGACATGGTCCCAATACAAAGCGACACTCCTCAAGCAGTTTATGCTAGAGGATCTTGATAAAGTAACTCGTAGATCTTTCCTGAGGTGGGTTCATATGCCCAAAGACCAACCAATTCTTGAGATCAAAGAAGAGTTTGAGCGACAATATGATGATCTTTCTGAGCACGATAAGAGGTGCATAAGTCATGAAAGGGTTTCGTTGTTTCTTCGAACAATCGATGTTAATGCCCAAGAAGAACTAATTCCACTTCTACAAGATATAGACTCCAACTCAGGACTCACAGAGGATTGGATGCTCGTCCATGAAGCTGTGATGAAATACGTAAAGAAACAACAAACAATAGAGAAATTTTTAAATGATTGGAGAACAGATCCTCAAACAAATGAAAATTATAACCATGTTCCAAGCATTTTACCAATCGTGGATAATGTTCAAGTCCATGAGGTTGTAGAAACCCCATTTGGGCATGAAGTAGATATGCATGGGCTTGATATCCATAGTGATGATGGGAAATATGAAGAAACTTCTAAAAGTGCGATTGATGTAACCTCAAAGGTTACAAGGTGCCAAGAGCCCCTAGACTTCTTTACAATGATTATATCTTTAGGTGCCATAAGTGGACAAAGCCCGAAGATGGGAGGATCAAAGGAGCAAGTGGAAGCTAATCAAAATCAAACCAAACTAAACCAACATCAAACCAAACAAACAACAAACATAAAACAAAACAAAAACCAACAAAACCCAACAAGAAATCAAGATGAAGCTTCCTCTACTCCGATAAATTCCTCACATCGAATAAAAGATAATCAAACAAATCAAGAAACATATCAAGATACAAACAAAGAGATAGAGATATCTAGAAGGCTCATAGGTGACCAAATGGAGATAAAAGATGAGATACAAATAGAGAACCTAATAAATATGTCTGAAGATCGAGCTCGAGATGCATCCTTACATGATGACATCGGGCAAGATGTGGAGTATGATTGGATGTCACTTGATGGTAATGATCCTTTTCTAACACAAGATTCGGATAGAACTTCTGATCTAATGACTGAATTACATCAAGGAACTCCCATGGAACATGATGTTGAATCTAAGGACCTGTCAATAAAAGATCCGATGGGTAAGAAAATGGATATGCAGGAATCCACATTATACATGCATACAGAGATGCAAGAAAATGAATCTACTTATATGAAGGAGGACATGCAAATAATGAGTCCTCTAGAGATTGAAATGTGTGATGACGAAGATGAGTATGATGCTAATCTAGAGGATGTACAAATGATAAGTCCTCTAGATAGTGATATGTATGGCGATGGTGATAAGCATGATCCTAATCCTACAGAAAGTCTAGATCAAGATCAAGATACTCATATGTTTTTGAGCGATGCCACATTGGACAAAGATCCCACACATAAAAAAGAGGATAACTTGGATGGAGTTCAAAATAATGATATGTATGTAAATGATGCCACATTCCATGAAGAGAGAAATATGAATGAACATGAGGAGAATGAGAAAATACCATTGATCATTCCTCTAAATACTAATATGTATGTCAAAAATAATCATATTGAGTTGAGTTCACACGTTGAAGAAATTGAGCATAAAGTGGCAGATGAAATGTTTATTGTGACATATGATAAATCTGATGTGTGGATAGCATTGAAGGATATCCAATGTAAAACTATTGAGTCAAACGATTGCAACGATGAAGCTCAAGTTGATTTGGATGCGTATGTTGAGATTCTCATACATGATGAGACTCTTGAGCAAGAATCAGTGATTGAAGAATCAATGCTTGAAGAAGGTGAACTAAGTACATCCTCAGAAGAGAACGAGCAAGAATCGATGGAGATGGATGTAGAATCCTGTAATGACATTTTGGATAAAGAAATTGAAGATCAAGATTTTCTTGATTATGAGGATATGGATTCCATTCACATTGAGGGAGAAATATTTTGGGAACATAACAAAGACAATGATGAAGAGTTCCTGGAAAGACTAGAACAAGAAGCAGATACCATAATTAATGGGACTCAAGTAGAAAGGAATCATGATAGATTGGAAGATAAAAACGATTATGTAATATCATCCAAGCATGATGCTCACTTCTACTTGATGAAGGAATTGAATGAATCTAATCAATACGTTTATTTCGATGAAGATGATGAACATATTCGAAATGATGCAATTGAAGATATTTCCTCAAATGATCTCAAGCATGAAATGAATCAAAATCCATGCTTGCACGGAATTTTTAAAGATGATTTAAGCATATTAAAAATCAACACTCTATATTCATGTGTGTTTGACTCATCAAGAGTAACCTCACATGAGAGGATCATGAATAAAGGAGACTATGCCCAAACGATTGAAACATGGATGTTAGAATTTTCTAAAAGCTATGTATGCCAGTCGAGCCTACAAGGAATGGACGAGCAAATGAAATGGCTTGTCCGCATATCTAATCTTTTTAAAAATGATTCACGGATTGATGCGATCCAAAGGTGGCTTGTTAAGAAGCACCGTTTCTTTGGTGACCATATATCAAGGGAGATGGGTCTGAAGGGAAAAACCCTAATAAATGAGAATTAATAATACCAAAAGGAAATTTGTAAATAAAAATGTATATAACTTGTGTTTTTTGCTTTAATCTTAAGATAGATAGAAGAAACCAAATAAAACTAAAAATGCAAGAAATTAAAGTGGGAACACCTATGGTAATGAATGCATGTTGGATGAGTGGTTTGAAGTCAAAATAATTCAAATAGATATTTTTAATGTTCAAATAAATGAAGTTTTTTAATATGTGATTCTTGAATGTGATGCTACTAATTTCTCTTATGCAGTTTTGAGAACAGGTGTTGATATGGAGCTGATCGAAGATCTAGAGTTTTGAGAGATTGTATAGAGGCAACCACTTTCGAGTTGCATGCTTATTTTTTATTGCAAATGGTTTTTGAAGTTCTTTCATGAACTGCATATGTATATAATGTCATTTTGATGTGATGTTTCTCATGATTTGTTTAGTTTCTATGAGTGCAGGAATGATCAAGCGAAGCCAACGGAGATGATGACTCAAGAACAAAGCGGTGAAAATCTTTTTCATTAGTTATCGTGCTTTAACCCTGATCTTTTCTTTGCACCATCATTGAGATGCATTGCATGCCAAATATGCATGTAAAAATATATAGAAACACGTCTTTGAAATTCCATAGAAGCACGTCCATCTGCACAATTAGATAGGTAAATATCATTGAAAAATAATAAAGCAAGTTTTGAGTGATAAGAGAGAATAGTTCTGAGTAAGGGAGAGTGATTGCATTTGTAAGAGAGTAGAGTTGTGAGTGATGTGAGCGTTATTTAGATACCATAAAACCCTCGATTTTTCACACCATTTTTGTTTCTCTTCATGCACCTAAAACATGCATAAATGAAATGTAAAGAGCACGAGTGATATTTTGGTTAAAACCCATAGTTGCACGAGTGATTGCACTTGTATTGAATTGTATATCCATGATAAAAATTGAGTGTAAATCCTCAACACCGAATGCCTGATACCTCCCCTATTTGCACCATGTTGTTTTTATGCACTTAGATTATGCATATGTAGGGCTCATTACATGGCCGTGCATAGGCACATTTGTTTTAACCCATGCACTTGAATTTTCATAATGATTTGTAGATACCGAGGTTGATAGTGGTGCATCCGGAGGATGCACAGGTTCAGAGGGGGTGGATGTGGTCAAGAATTGAAGTCGAACCCTACAAACCACTTGAATGCGATAACCAATACAATTTTCAAGTCAAAGGAGACATGCCAAAATTGCGAAGAAGGGCCTTTCGGAATATAATCGCGCCCTTACCCTTGTTTTTTGGTGATATATGCATATTAGGATTACCGTACTAGTTGTATGGAGCATATCTAAAGATATTTTAGAAGGCAAAAAGGAGGACTCCGGAGGAAGCGTGTGAAGAATGGATTATGGAGGGTATTTTTTTTTTTTTTTTTTGGATCAGAAGGTTCGACAGGGTGAAGACGATGCCTTGCTTCTGAAAGTGACAATGCGGTTCCAAAAAAAGAAAGTTGCTAGAATGATGGGCCTGTCGTTAGTCCATATTAAGGAGGCTTTGGTGAACGACTTTGTCAGGCAGCAGCTCCGGCAGTTTTAAAGAATACTCCAGATGCATTTTATGAGAACTCAAATGGTCTTCTCGAGGAGGTAGCAAAGCTATGTTGCAGTCGCATCCAAAGGATTCCTGGTCTTGATTGTCCTTCCAAACCACAGGGATCGATTTTTGTCATTGTAAAACTTAACATGACAATGTTTTCGAAGCTACGGGACGACATAGGGTTTGCTTATGCTCTTGCCATAGAGGAATCTATCATTGTACTGCCAAGTTTTCAAACTTCATTCATCTCTGCCATAGCTTCAAACTGTTAGGAGGTGTGGATACACTATGTCGGGCTCGAAGAGGATCTAGCAGAACTCAAAGAAATCAGATCGGGTGGGACGTTACAATTATGAAATACGAACATCAATTTGATGAGGAATCTTTCCATGAAAACCATGGTAATGAGTTTTGTCTCTAGCATGATGTATTCCATGCATAAACGTGCGCAACAAATGCTGAAGAAAGTTGAAGACTTAGAGTAGAAGCCTGCGTGCGAGTTTGGGTAAAAGACTACAGAAGGAAGTTTAGAGTTTTCCCAGAAATTCCCACATTGAATAAGTACAACCAAGTGTCGAAGGAATAAGTCCATCAAGAGTGAACTTGCTGTGATATCGATGCAAGCATCACTGAAGCCACCAATGGGAAGAAAAATTCACTTAGATGTAGCAGGACTTGTAGCTTTTCATCTGCGTGAAGCAATGATATGCAGATCGTGAAACCAAAAGCAAAAAGCTTAATAGAATTAAGGACTTGATCTGTTTCGGGCGATTCAACAGAATTGAAAGGGAAAAACACCAAGAGCGACAGAGCTTCAACTAGGATTGTTGCTCGATCTTCAGTTGTCAAGTGTCAAGGTGCTGTTGCAGAAGTAGAAGGTGCAAGACTTACTGTAGAGAAGCTCTAATACCAGGTTGAGATCATCAGGCTTCTTGATTTGATTATCCATAAACTTAACACTCATAAAGAGGATTCAAGTGCAGATATGACAATCAGTTTTGCTCTGTTCACCGAAAACATGGCCAAGATAACAGTCCTTATGATCACGGGTCAGCTCCACGTGATACAATTGCCAAGATGTCTTTTGAAGAGTCTGTGCCCGATGTGACTCGTTTGAGCTTTAGTTGCTCCTCGAAGCTGATCTCAAGGATTTTGTAAATTGCATAGTTTATTTTGAAAGAACAAGTGAGATAAGGTGTTGAAGTCAGGGATTTCTGTGGAAGTGATCAGTGTTTTCCGCAGTCGAATATGTTAGAAGGCAGCACACCACTAAGCAAGTGTTTTCATGGAGTGCAAACAAAGCCAATGGATGATTACGATGCTCATGCAGAATAGCAATCGTGTGTTTCTCCTTCATAGATTGAAGTTGAAGTTCAGGGATTGCAAGGTGTTCATATGACTGTAGACTCTGAACTAGAGCTGATATTTGAAGAGGCGAGAGACTCTGCACACAGCTCTATAGAAAGGTGAAGCGCAGACCGATTTCCAATGCGTGAGGCTAACAAGTGTTGCTGATGGCCAAGATGAGTATGCCTTTTGGGTGATTGTCCAAATTGATGGTCGTATATTCAGAGGTCTTTTTCATGATCAAGGAGCTTTGAATCAAGGCAATGTTTCTATTGCTAGAGTCGCTAAGCTTCATCTGGTACTTCTATGTATAAGCTGAGGTGAAACTCTTTGTTTATTATTGCATCATCAACAGCTTCAATGGGCGCACATAAATGTAGTGGTCTTGTATTGTTCATGGAGTAGAGATAGACTTATTTTGAAACAGACTATTATTTCGCTCTGAAACATCTTGTTATAATTTGTTTGCTGACATATGCATCTCGATTTGCTGAACTATAGGAGGAACACTTTGCAATAATGTTTTTGTTTACTTTAAAGTTTGCACCAATGATCAAAAATCAGCTGCTACAATGTTGAAAATAAATATTGTTGGGAGGCGATCGGACAAGCTATCATCTATGACATACGAGCTGACTTCTTCTATCAATGTTCTTTGAACATCTGTGATCTGCAGTAATCACATCTGACATGCAAGCTTTATGGATACTGTGAGACAATTTTTATGTAAAGGTATGTGAATGGATTTCTTATTATTTGTTTTCGTAAAGGCATAGTCTAATGTTTTTCAGTAAGTTATGTTTGCGGTAGGCATTGGATTCAAAACTGTACACTTTATGCATAGAATTCTTGTGCTCTTCGGATATGAAGTTTTCCCTGCATTGATATAATCGAAATAGTTTGATGTGCTCTCAAAAAGCATTACATTTCTTGAATACGTATACTGTACCGATTATGGAAATGAACTCTTTCGCATAGGTAGGATTTGAATTCATGGTTGCTACATAATACATCTTTCTTTGAGTTCAAGTTACAATCGTGAACTATGCATTTATTCAAGTTCATCGTGATGGTCATAGCATAACTTTTGATGAACATTTTAATGGTGCTAAATGAATTCATGTTCACACCTTATGTGCTGTTGATAGATAATGATATGGAAATAGAAAATCACACGGATTTCAATTGAAAAATTGAAATGACATTTTAAGAACACTGATCTTTGTTGATTGAACATGCTTCATCGTCCAGCTAGAGACATCAACTAACGTAGCTCTTTGAATTGACTCAAATGGAAGATTAATATCGTGAAAAATCAGATCCTTTGAAGATGATTAATCTTACTTCCCTTTTTGATGTATAACATCAAACTCGTTTCCATGATAAGAAGAATACCTTGTCATATTGCTTAACTTGGCTCTTCCTCATTTTTATAAGAACACTCCAATGTGCTCAAAAGTATGTGAGCTTAGAAATATCACCTTTGCTCCATTGTTACGAAAAGAGTGGTTGGATAGGAAGGGTCTTAGTTCTTATCTCAAAAACTGTGATGGAAAAAAGATCCTTTGGGCATCACCTAAAATATGGATGCTCTCCCATCATGATACTTTCATGATCAAGCAAGTATGGCTCTTTGCGCGTATTAGATTTGCAGCATAATAGATTTTCCATATATAAAAGAGTATTTCTAAGATTCTTAGAGTGAAGCTTCTTTGCTATCCTTTTACCCTCCTTAGCATGAATCTGCGCGACAACGCAGCTTGCCATTCTTCTTGGGCACCACTACGATGGGGGATACCCATTCAGTGTGCTCAATTTCATAGATAAATCCAGCTTCGACCAGTCTATCTATCTCTTCTTTGATCTTAGCGGCGTAATTATCGTTATATGTATAGGGCTTTTGCTTAGAGGGTTTAGCATCTGAGGTCATGGGGATCGTGTGTGAGCATATATCGGGGTCAACACCTTTCAAATCCTTGTAACTCCAAGCGAATACATCTCTCTATTCTCTTAGCAAGGCTATCAACGCATGCTCTTCTTCCTCTATTAGGTCATGGCCTATGTACGTACATCTCTCCTCTCCTTCTTCTAGGGCCACTACTATTTTCTTGGTAGTTTCTTTGTTATCATAGGCCTCTCCCGATTGTGCCTCTCGTTTAGGCATTCTTATCATGACTCTCCTGTCATCTATCTCATATTTCCTAAAATTTTCTAGGACCTCAAACAAAGATTCTTCCTCTTCTGGTGATACTTCTCTCTTCTTTCGTTTCTTTCCTTCTTCCTTTGGGCTCACATGTGTTGTTAATCTTACGTCATTTGTAATCTCTCCATGCCTCTGGGGTTGAAATTCTACTTCATGGAAGTATTCTTCATTTGATGCAAATGGTGGGTCCATAATGATAGACTCGAGATCGGAGTCACTTGCATCCTCAAATGCATCAGGGCTAGGTTCGCATTCTTCTAGAACTGCCTCTCCCATGATTGGTTCTATGGAGAAGACTGAAATGTCATAGCTATCCTCATCACAGTGAGGTGTCCATTGTTCTTCATTGATGGCTACATCCATTGTTGCTAAGATTTCTGCCCAGCCATGGGGTTCAAATTCCTCGTCAGGAAAGACTACGGGTGCATAGGCTGGGTCTTGAATGGGTCTATGAGTTTCGTTTGCACCCATTTCTCTAGCCTTTTCTCTCTTCTCTTCCTCTACTTCTACTTTGCACATCCATAAGTGGGTGTCTTCATGCATCCATGAGGATCCTGACCCTATGGAATGCACAGATTCCGTATCATCTTTGGCTCTATGGATGGGATTCCATTGGATAGGAGGGACGTCTCTATGAGAGTAATCCTTGAGATTGACTTTGGTCGTAACACCTAAGTGTTGCAGGTACAAAGAATTGGTCCCCCAATCCTGTACCACTTGCAACTCTCGCATAAATGGTCTTCCCAAAATCATCTCATAGGCATGATTTTTGCTGAAGTCACATATAGCAAAGCTATGCTCAAACTCAACACCACAAGTGGTGAGAGTTATTCCTTCTAGCAATCCTAAGGGTCTCTCTATGTGACCATCGGCCATTTGCAATTTCATCCTCGTTGGCCTGAGTGGTGGCTTGCCCCAACGCTTCCAAAGGGAAGTAGTGGCAATTGCAACTCCTGCACCTGAGTCCAAAATTGCCTTGGTGGTGTGCTCTTGGTAGGTGATGGGAAGATAGGTGTTCCCTTGTTCACCTTCACACATATCTCCTATCTTGTCCAAGGGAATTTTTGGCACTGTCCTATGGGATCCTACTCGGGAACGTGGTTCTGCAACTTCAGTCACTTGACTGGCTACACATTTCCGCGCTTTTGGTCTATTCTTAGGCAGTTCTTCCAAAGTGAGATCGCGCTGCGCCTTGGTGTTCTTTACTGCCTCCGTGTTCCTTGATATGATTGAGTCGTCGTTCCTTACCATGACTGTGGGTGCTCTCATACACGTGGACTTTGCTTCCCATGGGCCTGTGAAGTGGGGTAGCTCTTGTATGGAATTAGACTCAAAGTCCAATCTCTCGTGAGACTGAGTACTCTCATGTTCCCCGTAAATAGATGGGATGTCTTGTGGGAATTGATCGTGTGCATCATCCACAAGTTCAAAAGGAGGGGTGACTTCACTTTCGTTATCCCATTTGTCTTCTTGAATCTCTCGTAGGAAGTCTGGTGCAAACCGATTCATAGAAGAAGAAGTGTCTGGCTCCGTAGAATTAGGCACATAAGCAACCTGGGAAGGAGGGCTTATTCTATCGTTGACTCTCTCCTTGTTCTCATAGATGGCTGGAGCACAAGCTTCCTGGGGAGGATTACTTATTCTATTACTCTTCCGAGCAGGCTCATACGCTCCCTGAGAAGGAATGTAGGCAACCTGTGGAGGTACGTAAGCTTTCGAGGGAGGCTCATCTGCCTTTTGGGGGGGAAGATAAGCTTCTTGAGGAGGCACATGGGCTTCCTGAAGAGGCTGGCTTATCCGTTCTCTTGCCCTGTCCTTTCTTTGAGGGGCAGGTTCCTTTTCTGATTGTGCAATTAGCCTCTCTATTCTTTCTAGCAGTCCATCAAAATGTAACTGCGTCTTAGCTGAGCTAGAGATGTTAAAGAGGCGGCTAGCTTCGAACATGGCTTGAGACAATTCCACCATCTTAGCACAAATTTTGGTTCGTTCAAGCTCTAGCTCGGCTCTAGGGTAGCATTTTTCATGATCGGTTATGGTTGGCCCTTCTTGGATTCTGGCCTGATATGCTTTAAGCATCATATTAAGGTCTTCGGGAGTGGGATCTGCTAGGACTGATCCTACTCTAGGGGGTGGTAGAGTCGTATGAGGCGGGTTGGAAGGTGGTGGGTAGGATGGAGATGGGAATGGTGGTGGTGGAGTAGTGTGAGAGGGAGTTTGAGATGTGAGTTCAGTTATCCTGGCTTTGGTTTCTCTTATGCTTTCCTCAAGTTCACTCATCTTTTTAAGCCACTGTCGTTTCATTCTTTCCCGACTATCTTTCCATGCTCTAGTCCTTTTCTTGGTTATGCTCTCAGTTTCACTAGCCTCTGGGCTTTTTTCCTGACCTACACCCTGGTTTTGCTGCAATGCTTGGGCTCTAGTGATCACTTGTACTGGTGTAGTGGAAGTCATGCTCCCTGTGGAGTCTACCACTAACCCAATAACATTGATAGGCGTGATTTTTGGCATATTGTTGGGGTTTTTTGGGCAATCTCGTAAGAGATGCTCTTTTCCACAATCTTGGCAAAAGCCTTGGATCATCACTCTCTGGTTTTGTGTAGGTGGAGGTAAGGGGCAATCATGAATGAGGTGATCTCCTTGAGATCTGTAGCACGGTCCTCTTGGGAATGGAGGTCTTACTTGCCTAGGTTGAGGCCTAGGGTTGGGGTTTGCGTACATGACATTTGTGTAATCTAACTCCCAACTAGGTTCTCTCGGTTCTTCACCATAGTAGGACTCGCCATGTTCTGGAGACTGCATGTAGTACGCCTGGGGACTATCAACATGTGTAGAATCAAAACTATGGTCACTCGGGTCACTTTCAGAAAGCAGTGGTGTTACCGGGACTATAGCTCTGTTCAGGTTTTCTTCTGCAACAGCATACTTTACTGGAATCACGTTAGCCGGAGCTGGGGGTTGTTGTGCTAACACAGGCTGAGGTCTTTGTTGGTTTTGGTATGGTTGCTAATAGGGTTGTTGTGGCCTGCCATATGGCTGTGGAGGGTACTGGTTCTGGTATCTTCCCTGCGGTGGATAGGGTTGAGGGTAAGTTTGCCTAACTCTTTGCTTATTGTAGGGGCAATCTTGTGCGGTATGATTGGTGTACCTTCGTTCTATGGTGCAATATTGGCTATTTGGATTGACCTGGGGTTGAGCCATAATGGGACACACGTTTGCCATATGGTCACCACCACACGTATAGCACCTCTTCGCTGGGTTAAACCTCGGAATTTGTTTGCTAGAGACGCCTAGTTTTTGGGCCACTTTCTCTGCGAGTTCCTCAATTGATGTGGATTGCGTGGAAGAGTGACTAGATGCACTATCTGAATCTTTGTAGATTTTGGAAAGCTCTAGTTCTTCCCTTAGGTTATCTTCGATGTCAATGCACATGCGTACACACTCTTCTATAGTCCTAGGGTCCTTCAGATACACATAGGATCTCAATTTCGTACTCAGCAATCCATCAAGGAATAAGGCTACTTGTTTGGCAGATGTGGGTAGCTCCGAAATAGGACATCTTTCAAGATATTGTCTAAATCTTCTTCCTGCCAATCTCACAGTCTCTTGGGGAGTCTGTTTGAAGCTGTGAATCAATGAGGAGGTATTGTGTCTTATGCCACTCTTAGAGAACTCTACGATGAAAGCCTCTAGGAGTTGGTCTATACATCTGAATTGTCGCTCATCCAATGGCTGAAACCATGTAAGTGCTATGTTCCTAAGGGTTAGACCGAAGGCATTATACTGCGTGAATAGATCCTCCACTTGTTCAGCTCTCAAGACTTGCTTGAACTCCGCCACATGATCATAGGGATCTCCTGTGCCATCAAAGTAATTCTTCATGGACTTAACCAGCTCGGTCGGTCTCAAGGTTCTTGTGTGCTCTCTAGGTCTCGGCAGAGGAAATCCATCCACATTTCTTTGATTCCTGTGGGCTCTAAGTATCTCAGGTTCTACTCTATTCGTCTCTGTCCTCGTTCTTTCTCTGCCCACTGGGTTGGCAAAGCTTACTTCTGGTCTATCTCTACTTCTGTCTCTTTGAGTTCCATGAGCTTGGGATGTTCCAGCTCCAGGGTGACCATAGGATACATTCGATCTTGGTTGGGGGAAAATGAATTCACCCTTCCAAGTGTAAGCATGCCTATCATTTTCTGTCACCACAAAGATCCTTTCTGAGGTGTGATCTAAGTAGGTCACTCTACCTGGGCTATCCGGATCCTTAAACTCATAGATTATGATATTTCCTATATCAGTTGGCTGATTAGATTTATACCTCCAAAAGGCTTCGTCAGTTTCTCGATTGAGGAGCAACTCTATGCTCTTGTTGTCTTGGGGAATCCACTCAGGTGTGAAAATCCTAGTGAGAACAGATTTGCCTCGAGGGGTTCTAGGTTCTACACCCATGTTTCCTTGTTCCAAGTCACCTAAGTTCGCTTCTGAGATTACATTCCCAAATTCATCTGTCCTATCTGGGTGACTGGTGACTACATATATGGTTCCTTCTTTGTCCATGTATGCACCGTTTTCAAACTTGAGAGCTGGGTGCTCTAGTCCTATGGATTGGTATGGGTTTTTAATCTGGACCACAGATCTTCCTAGGCCGTCCTCATAGATGCTAGCACCTAATCGGTTCGTCCTAAGGTATTCTAGCTGTGTTTTGTAAGGGCCTTCCACCCTGTGCAAGTATGGCACTCCTGAACTTCGCGTAGGTCTGTCCATGCCTTGAGACATCTCTGACTCACTAGTCTCAGAGCTAGGGTAGTACGAGTGGTGGCTCAACTGCTCGGCCCAAGACGTAACAGTGTGGTTAACACTAGCCTCTGAAGATCTAAGGCTTTGTCTCTCCCTTACTAGATGTCATCCTGATCTAAGGTTCATATGCCTATCTAAGTAGCCCAATTCTTTGCCCAGAGTATAACCTCGTTGCCGATCAATTGGTATCAGTCACTTGATCCTTTTTAGTTGTTTCTCGTGTTTAAGGTCTTGTCTGATACTACGTCGTCAGGAATACTTGAATGTTCTTCGTGCTTTTAGGTTGATCGTTCCACGTTAGGTTCTTTTCCTTTATGTTATCGACAGTACAGAGATTAGGTTCTTAGCTTGAACTTGAGTTTTTAGGTAGTCTTCAACTTGATAGCTGCCTATCGTCGCCCTGACTTGCTCCTACCTCTAGTCGTCCTTAGCCTAAACTATGAATTGACAGAGGGGGTTAAAAGTTTCCAACCTTTTGTTTCCTGCTTGGTTGCCCTTGAGTGCCCAGGAAGTGTGTTCCCAAGCTTGCACTTACACTTGCTTAGAACGCCTTTTGATGCTCTCAATAGATCTGTAAAAGTTCCAAAGTTAGCTGAAAGATTTAAATTCCAAAGACAGAACCAATGATTTTCATTCCTGTAGCATAAACACAAACTTGCATAGTGATTTTTAGGAAAACAATTCTAGAGACCCCTGACTTTGATCCCCCTGGGTATGGTCAACTTCAAAATACCCTATCTGAAAATCAATGCATTATCTTTATAAAAAATAGTTGAGGGCGTGTAGTATATGCTACGAGCTTTCCAACAAGCCCTAGAACTCAAAAAATTGATTTCGTATGAAGAAGTTATAACTGTTCAGGGTTTAGGGGGTTAAATCAAGATTCAATATGGCCGACAGATCCTAGGATTTTCTCCAAATCACAAGTGTAGGAACCTCACAAAATGCTAATGGATTGACAAAAATGCCACAAAATTTTTCCCAACTTGAAATAAAAATCCCTAATTTTTTTGGCCGAAAAGCCTGTCAATCACGATCGACAGGTCTGTCAATCGCGATTGACAGAGGTGTTCATCGGGGCTGTCCGTCGCGATCGACAGTGTCAATCGCGATCGACAGAGTCGATCGTGGCTGTCAATAGCGATCGACAGTATCAATCGCGATCGACACGTTTTTTGGTTTTTTCGCCGAAATTTCAGTCAATCGGGGGCCTATCAGTCGCGATGGACACGTGGCTACGCGCAAAAGTCAATCAATCGTGGACTTTCAGTCAATCGCGATCGACGGTGTCAATCGCGATTGACAGAGGTGTCGGTCGTGCCTGTCGATCGCGATCGACGGTATCAATCGCGATTGACAGGGTCCTACGTGGCAGTCAGTCGATCGTGGAGGTCTGTCGGTCGCGATTGACAGGGTCTGTCGGTCGCGATTGACAGGGTCTGTCGGTCGCGATTGACAGAGGCTGTCGGTCGCGATTGACAGAAAACCTCGGAATTTTTCTACTGTTTTTAGTGTTTTAGGATGTGTTCCTTGTGCTTGTTCTAGTGGTGCACTCAATTTTGTGAAAAGCCAAAAATTTCTGTCAGTCGCGATCGACAGAAGCCTGCGACCGCGAGACAGTTTCGATGATTTTCGTACCTGCGCAAGAAGCTCGGGATGATGATATAGCAAGAACCTGCAATGAAACTCAAGAAACATGCAAAATCCGCACACACAATATCGCTCTCTCGCTCTCTCTCACACGTGAAAGGAGGGAAATGAGGTGGGGAAGGTGATATGATCGAAAAAACAGAAATTTTCACGATGATGGAGATGGAGGTGGGTGATTGTGATGATGATGATGGTGATGAAGATGGCGAAGAAAGTAAAAGAAAATCGAGGAGAGTGAAGAAAATACCTACAACTCCAACGCGTCAACTCTACGTCTTACCATCACACGCTCGTCCTCAAAGCTCGATCCCCGGCAACGGCGCCAAAATTTGGTGTAGCTCAGTGATGAGTAGCACCTCCTTTAATGTCAATCCGGGAAGACGTGAGGATGGTATGAAGACCTCGAGCAAGTGGCTGCACAAGTGCGTGAGTGAGAAGCACACTAGCATGCACACACATACACACACACGCGCACACAAGGCAAGACAAAGAGTGGGAATCAATGGAGTTTTTAGATTACTTTCAAAAATGCTCTTACAAGTTCGTTTCAATTACAATCTAACTCAAAAATGAGCTCTCTAGCTCTTTTTATAGTTTTTGGCTAAGTTTTGGCCCTGTCCAGACCTAGTGTCCGGCCTAGTTAAAAATTAGGTTCCAGGGCTTATTTCAGGGCTCAAACGATATCTAAAAAATATGAAAATTGGCAGGTAGATACTTCTAAAGCTCCTCAAGCTCAAGGACTCCTTGGCTTGCACAAAATGGAGCTACAGAAAGATGAATTGGTATTTACAATGGTGTTTAGTGATGAAAATCACTTTGAATGGGTGTAAAGGATTTGAAAATTTAAAGGTTGCCTTAGTGCTAGATCTGCGTGAGTGCCCGTACTTGCTTCTTCATGAGGAAAATTACTGGCCTATTTGCCAGATCTTCGTTGACTCCCTTGTCTGCTGCTAACAGGCTATGTGTGGTTATAATTGCTTGAATCCATATTTTTTTTTGGTTTTCCAAATAAAGTAGAAGTATCTAAAGAAATGCTTGAGAACATGGATGAAGAACTTGAAAAATTTAAGCAACACATAAAAGAAGCTCATAAAAAACAAAAGAAATTCCACTATTTGAAGATAAGACCACTTTAATTTCAAACAGATGATATGGTACTTCTTAAAGTCAATCTTCACCAATCTAACTTGTTTCTAGGGATGGGTCGTAGACTTTCTCCATGATACACTAATCCTTTTAATGTTTTGAAAGAGATTGGATCTCTTTCTTATTTGTTGGAACTACTTGAACTTTTAAATGTGCATCCTGTATTTCATCTTAGCTTACTTAAAAGATATGTACCTAATGTTTCTCATGTTTTGCAAGATAACTATAAGCTGAAAGATGATTTCTCTTTTGAGCTTCAACCTCAAATAGTACTAGAAAAGAGGGAAGATTACTCAAAAAAAGATTTATAGTAGAGATTTTTGTGAAAGGGCACCCACATCCAGTTGAAGATTTGACTTGGGTGAACTTAGATGACTTTTTGGCACATTATGCTTCTTTCCAACACTAAGGATAGACTTCTTCAAAGTGGGGAAGAATCAAATTAGGCCTTTCAGTAGTGAAATAATTCACTTTAAACTTTTTCAATTATATTGTGGGAATAATATTTAGAATGAATAATTAATTAATTTTATGCATATAGGCCAAGTTAAGGGATGAAAAGTTTTATATTCTCTCTCTAAACCTTACCTGCATCATGTTTTCCTGTTGAAAATTGAACGTAAAGATAAAAGAATTAAGAGAAATGTTTTATATGAGAGAAAGGTAGAGCATGCATAAGAGAATAAAAGTATCTATGTGAAATTTTTGTGAATCATGTTTTAAGTACCTCATTTAAGGCTCTACATTTGGTTGACTATAAAATAATGCCTTCATTTTATTCTCTCTCTAGAATCTCTAAACTTGTAGGCCCAAAAGTGATACTTGGAGCCGGATTTGGACCTAGGTCATCTCTAATACTATTGTGTAGATCAGAGAGTTGAACATTTTTGTGTCTTGCAAACTTAGGCTAATTCCTCATTATTTTTTAGTTATAGGGCTTGGAAAAGTGCCGATTCTTTAGGTACTTAAAAAATTTTTTAAAAAATGTGGGCTTCTCTATTTCTATTCAAATTTATGGTTTTGAAGCATGTGTGTTGCTATGCACACTTATGAATGTCTTTGGATATGTTGTTTTGTTATTTTTCTTCTATTCTTGGATAGGTAACCCTAAAGAAACCACTTGACCCTTACAAAGTGCATGTTTTTTGCTAAAGTTTTACATGCAACATGATGAGAGCCAACTTTTTCTATCTTTGGTGGATCATGAACTTCCTTGAGGATAAACTCTCTTTTGAAGTGGATTTGTTGTGTCAAGCAGAAAGAGGCCGATTATTAGAGAATCACCTTGTGATTAAGAGAGAGACTGAGAGTGAGAGTGTGACTAAGAGTGTGAGTGTGAATGAGATTGTGATAGCTTTGGGATGGTCAGGAGGTTGATGCTTTCTCAAGAAGCTATTTTCCAAAGCTATTGTTTCGATTGATTCAATCTTATAATATCAAAACTTCTCTTTCTTTGAGTCATATCTTGTCTACTCTTTTGTGTTAGATTTTCTCTTATCTTGTGCAAGATTTGTCTATCTATCTATCTCTTGCACTATTGTCTAGTATCAAAAACTTGAGATTGAGGATAACTTGTGTTCGAGGAAATTCTACAAGTGGTATCAAAGTAGAATCGAAATCTTGTTATGTTATCATTAATGTCCATGTGAAATACCAAATCGCCACCGGACATGTCTTTTTATATGCTCTTTAATAAAACATATAGTGATCTAGTGAGCTATAGATTGTAAGTTTGACTGCATTTGTATAACACCTAAGAATTTTGTGTTCGTGCTCCCTATGTGCTGTGTTTTTTTGCGTATTCTGTAGCATTTATTTAGAGTATCATGTGTGAAACCTGGAGCTCTATTTTCTACTGAGAGGAGATCATCGTGGAGCTCTTGAGAAGCAAAGCACACTATGATGCATTACCATCAAAATTCTTCACTAGTATTAGAGCATTTCAATGCAAAAGCTTTGTTCCTTTTGTGCAAGTGAAGCGAGCACCCGCCCACCCACCCAAGGCTTTCTCCAAGTCTTATGACTAAGACGGTGACCAAGGCATATACCTTGGCATACCTTGTCATTCAAGTCACCAACGTGCAAGGGAGGGCCTCAACGATCAAGGAAGATAGAGGTTCTCCATACTTCTCGGGAGGTCACCCATCCTAGTATTGTTCCCCCCATAGCTCGCTTAACCTTGGCAATCTCTTGCAACTAAGCTACACTCTTGTGGTGTCTGAAGAAGGGGAAAGACTAAGGTAAACATTACCTTGAACATGTTTTGGTCCCTCAAAGCTTCATTCTTTGCTTTCAAAACCTATTTTTGAAGCATTTTTGGGGTGATTTTTGGAGCCATTTTGGAGTACTTTCATGCATAGGTATCTTCACACAGGTTCAAGAACATCAAGAAGAGTGTTCTTTGTACTTCTCCAAAAATAATTATTCACCTTTGGGGCCATTTTTTTGTAAGACAATAGTTACACAATATAACACAAGAGCAGCAGCAGAGAAGATAACAGATATAGGATAATCTCAACAATTTTCTACTAACAGCAAGTACAAAGATGATCGCAGTGTCCACCCGTGTGCTCTCAAGGTAGAGCTTAAATGGTGATCTAGACAACTCTAGATAGGGAGATACAAGGTAGACATATGCCGGCTCAATTCGATGTCTCAAGTAGTGTAGAATTCATGTATATATAGGATCATGGATGGCCTTTCATGGACGGCTAGACATGGGCGGTAGAGCGTGGGCGGCCACTACTGACGTAACTGCGATACATGGTTTATGCCGGTTGAACCAACCTAACAAATATAAATGAATTCTGAATCCGACAAGGATAATTCCATGTAATATTCCCTTTACCGTGGCATCGGGGTTGCTACCCCCCCTGGGACCCCCCAGCCAGGGGGCCCGCTGGCCCACTTGGACCGCCTAGCCAGGGCTGCTGACCACTGCCCCAGACCCCACAATTGGGGACCCTACTTACTCCCTTTTCTTAAAATACCTTACATGGTCCAATATGACCTTCATCCAACATGCAAGTTGGGATTCCCATCAATTAGGTAATGCATGCTTGGCTTATCCTTATAATGGCGGCATTACAAAATGTGCATATAATCATGAGGGGTAGACATTGATCATATACTAACACCCACCCTCAATGTTTACCGATGATAAATCAAGTAGGTCTCGATCCTATGCTCATCTGTTGAAGATATCTGTTGAGCTTCTCTCTTCCAAGTGCTTTATTGAATATGTCAGCACAATTTGCCTCTGTTGGGCAATATTCTAGCTCAACAATTTCATCTTCAATTAGCTCATGAATGTAATGGTACTCTACTTCTATGTGCTTGGTGTGAGCATGAGATACTGGGTTCTTTGCAATAGCCATACAATGTTGATTATCACACGAGCACAATCGCCATATTTGAGGGAAAGCCTAGATCTGCAAGAATTCTCCTTAACCAGATTGCCTCACAAGAGAAAAACAAGCATGTGGTATAAAAAATACCAAAATCCAAGGTTCTTGCAATGTACCTTAGAATTCACATTCTAGCATTCCAAATACTCTCCTTAGGTTTGTTGAAAACCTACTTAACACTCCAACAGCATAGGAAATGTCTGGTCTGGTGTTGCACAAAAAAATAAGACTTCCGATGAGCTTCCTATACTTCTTAGCATCTACATCACGCATGTTATCATCCATAGATAGCTTATGATTTACCTCCATAGGTGTGCTAGTTGGTTTGCAATCCATCATTCCAAATTGCTTGAGAACTTCTTTGGCATTATTTTGTTGTGAGATGAAAATGCCATCCTTCCTTTGCCATAATTCAATTCCCAAACAAAAATGGAGTAGACCTAAGTCTATCATCTCAAACTCAGTTCCCAAGCTGATTCAAGTTTGATTGATGAGTTCCTGAGGATCTCCTATAATGATCAAATCATCTACATATAGAATGACAACAACTAGCTTGTTATCCCTTTTCGTTACATACAAGTTAGCATCAGAAGTACTTCTTTCAAAACCCATATTTTTTAAAAAATTATCTATCCATTGGTACCAAGCCCGTGGAGCTTGCTTAAGTCCATAGAAAGCTTTCTTCAACCTGCAAACTTTATTTTTTGAATTGGGCACTTCAAAACCTGGTGGTTGAGATACATATACCTCCTCCTTGAGGTGACCATTCAAAAATGCAGATTTGATATCCATCTAGAAAATAGGTCAGGCCTTTTGTGGAGCTATTCCAAGTACCGTCCAAATTGTGATTGCAAATAGATAACGGCACATTTTGGTAGCTCTCTTTGTGATTGAGAGTTGAATCCTCGTTCAAAGAAGATAAAGTGCCACACATTCTACGGCTTGTAAATCCGGAATATATACGAAGATTGTTACAAAGCAAAAGAAGTATGAATGGAATTCTTACATATACTTGATTTCTAATGAAGTGATTTACAAAGATTTATGCTGAATAATGTGATGCTGATTTATCATCCATTTCTTGCAATAAATTTTGTGAATATTTATCCTTGTCGCCACAAAATACGTTTAAGTGTCTATGGAAAGAATTTTATTTACACATTGTCTTATATCATAGCATATGTAAATACATACATACATACATATGTGGATGATTGGGAATTTGGTTATCTTTTGGGTAAAGCCTATCTTAACAACATTGTCTATGCATAAATATCTATGGAAAAGAGCATGTAGAGTAATGTTGTTTCAAAAATCGTCTATGTAATTGTTTACCAAATATATAAAATGTAGGCATAGTTTTTTTTGTGCCCACTACATGCAAAAACTTGCACATGAAGAAATTATAGAGTAAAAGTGTTTATTATCTAATTAGACCTTTGGCATTGTCTATCTTCATTGGCATTTCTAGCATGCTCTTTATTCATCGTAGGAAGGAAAATCATCAAAAAATTTAGAGGATCTTGAATCAAATAAAGATAAGTATTTTCTAGTGTTCCTATCATGTGTTTTCCTTCTTATAGATTTAGATTTTACCATGTGCATTTACGAGATCTATTAGAATGAATTTTTTCATAAGATCAATTTGGGACATGAGGTTTCATCTACCTGCGAGGACAAACTCTGTGAATCCATTAGAAGCTTCTATTGAAGGATGCTTACTCTTGAAGATAATGAAAACCAAATTTTCTTACTAGGAGATCCACACGTAGGCTTTTAAATTCATGCAAAGACATATCCGACATCAACAAAGAGAACACAACAGGCATGTGGACCCACTACAACATATGAGGGGCAAACCGATGCTCCCTATACCGACAATCATGCTCGGCGTTAGTATAAATGTTAGAAAAATGTAAATAAGCATACCGATGGTGACATGATCGTCGGTATGGCTGTTTAAAATGGGATGTTTTGTGCCTACTAGTATGCACATCGGTATAAGCGTCGATAAATGTGTTGGTATAAGTGTCAGTATGAGCGTCGATGATTTACTAGAAATGATTGATGCTCATACTGAGGGCTATATCGATGCCTATAGCGAGGCTGTGTGTTAAACATATTAGGAACCCAAGAGCAAAAATCAACATTTTGCACGTGCTTTACATTGAGTACTCCTTGCTCGTGTTGAACTTGCATGCACATCCGTATAAGGGTCGGTATAGGCATTGGTATAAGTGTCAGTATGAGCGTCGATAAGTTACTAGAAATTATCGATGCTTATACTCACAGTTATACTCACGCATATATCGACGCCTATATCGAGGGCGTGTTTTAAACATACCGTGAACTTGAGAGAAAAAATCAACATTTTGTATGTGTTTTACATTGAGTACTACTTGCTCATGTCAAACTTGCATGCACAAACGCAATTGTGATATGCCTTGTCTTGTGCACACACACACATAGATCTCTCTCTCTCTACACACACACACACTCTCTCTAGATCGCGCATCTTGTTAAGTGGTGTGCATACTCTTACCCTTTGTCTTTCTTTGTGCTTTATGTTTTATAATTTTTCTTCTCTATGATTTTGTAGAAGTTTTTTGGTGTTGGTTCTTTGGAATTTGATGATAGACGACATACATTACACTTTGACGACAACAATCCAAAAGAGGGACATAGCTATAAGTGATTGCTTTATTTTCTACTGATAGAGAGAGATAGAGAGAGAAAGAGAGAGAGAAAGATAGAGAGAGATAAAGAGAGATGAAAGAGAGGAAGATAGAGAAAAAACTAAGGAGAAATGAAAGAGAGAAAGATAGAGAGAGAGATAAAGAGAGATGAAAAAGATAAAGATAGAGAGAGACATAAAGTGAGAGAGATATAGAAATACATACACACACACATACACACATGCGTATACACACACACATATACACACATGCATACACATACATATGCATACATACATACACACATATACACACACATGCACACATGGATGCATACATACACACACATGTACACACATGCATACATACACACACACATGTACACACATGCATACATACAAACACACATATACACACATGCATACATACACACACATACACACACACATACATACACACACATATACACACATGCATACATACACACACATACATATATACACACATGAATACATACACACACATATACACACATGCATACATATACATATGCATAAATATACATATGCATACATATACATATGAATACATATACATATGCATACATATACATATGCATACATATATATATATATATATATATATATATATATATATATATATATATATATATATATATATATATATATATATATATATATATATATATATATATATATATATATATATATATATATATATATGCATACATATACATTTGCATACGTATACATATGCATACATACATACACACATATACACACATGCAAATTAAATATATAAAAATAGGATTAGGCTTTTTACGTTGTTTACACATCCATACACATGCATACACACACACAGACATATACACACATGCATAAATACATAGACACACATATACACACACACATATACACACATGCATACATACACATACACATATATATACACACACATATATGATTTAAGTATAGATAAATAAATGTGAAAATAGCTAGTGTTTTAATTAAATATATATAATCAAATATGTAAAATAAGGATGTTAAGGTTTTTTCACCTCAAATATATAAAAATAGGATTAGGGTTTTTCGGCTATTTACACATGCATACACATATACTCACACACACATAAACTACTTGATCAATTGTGGCTACAAACAAATCAAAGGTGATCCATCATTATTCTACAAAAGGCAAGGTGAATCATATGTCTACTTATGTGTGTAGGTAGATGACTTGATTATTACAGATGGCCATGAAGAAAGCATCAAGGAAATCAAAGAAAGGCTTGGGAAGGAGGTCAAGGTCTCATAATTTGGGGATCTAAGATATTCCTTGGGTATTTAAGTCATATATAAGGATAATGGTATCTGGATTATGCAGAGAAAGTATACCTTGGATGTATTGAAGAAGTATGGACTCAAAGGATGCAAACCATTGAGAAATCCAATGGAAGTAAATGTATAACTGACTTCAATGGAAGGTAATGAAGTTTAGGATCCACTCTTATATAGATCAATAGTGGGCCCTTTGAAATATGTCACTATCATAAGGCCAGACCTACCATATAGAGTTGGTGTGCTATCTCAATTTATGCACACACCTAGGGCTCATTTATTTGCAGCTAAAAGAGTACTTAGATATCTCAAGGGTACGTTTGGAACATCACCAAATGAAGATTTTTATGTATGCTTTAGAGTTCATATATTAAAGTGTGGTGTAATTTTTGTTGGGTTTATTTGATTGTTGGGCTTTCATAGCGTTGCTAAAAAAATCATGTATATCTAGTTCCTCTTGATGGTCTTTCACCAACCAAAGAAAATAGCATTTTCTAAGCAAGGCTCGGGGTTGAGAAAAACTACTCATCCTTAAAGAAAAGGCCTATTTTATTCAATGTTTTAGTTGAAGCCTTCTTGCATGCTTCGTCTTTGTAAAAACATGGGATTCTTAGTAGGGGGACATGAAAAGAAGTTAAAAGTTGCATAAGCAGGATCTCACTTGATTGGTTAAAGTGGATGGACATTTGATAGAAAATTACACTATATGTTTTTTTGAAGGAATCCTTCTATCTATTGTATTATATGGAAAGAATCAAAAATTGCATTACAAGGCTCTCACTTGATTGTTCAGAGTGGATGACAATCTTGTAGGAAATTACACTATATATTTCTTTCATGGAGCTCTTCAATCTATTCTATTATAGAATGCTTCCAGCATCAGTGACTAATAAGCAAGTAAGAGGTAGTGCAATATAAAAATTATGTGTGCATTTACATCCATGGAAGGTCATATCTATCCTTTTACATCGATAGAGTAGTAAGGGATATGCATCTGCAGTAAATTTCACATGTATAGGTTCCATAAAGCAAGCTAATGGCTTGTCAAAATTAAAAGAGATAGGAGAGACACTCGAGGAAAATGGTTATATCTCAAATGATGAAGTTATCGACCAAATTGCCAAGTTCTTGATAAAAAAAAATATTGCAAAAGATGATGAATTTATGTGGGATGAAATTTTCTAAATCTCTCCACGAGTCAACATATGTAACTACATGATTAATGAGATCTAAAAATAGGGTCGATGAAAATCAAAGATGATTTTCCAGAGTTGCTAAGGTAATACAAGAATAGGAAACCATGGAAGACGTGAACGAATGGGGGATATTCAAGCACATAATATCTTCAAGAGCATATGGTGAAACAAAGGGATAAAAAGGAGTGTTTGGAACCTTATGAGAATCAAGCCTGATACAAAAAAATGTTTCAAACGACTTTCCAATAAAAAACATTTGTATGCATAACCACAATCGAACGTATTGTGGGATAAAATTGCAACTTTACCATTTTGAGAAGTCGTTCCAATTAATGTGATGCAGTTTTATCACATGAAAACAGACTGGCTTCTAAGGGCTGACCATTCAAAAATAGGAATCCAAACCTCTTTCCAAACGGAGGAAGGCGCTAGTGCTAAATAGAGATCAAAACTTCAATGGTATATCTCTCCTTACATATCAAGCTCATTTGGAAAAATAGATTGGAATCACCATAGCAAGGTTGGAAACAAAAATGTTTATAAATTATATGTGTGAATGCCCAAAAAACATGTCAAAGTATGACCACGCAGTGCCTGTAGAATAGTATGCCCAGTCAAGGAATGGTAGTAAGTGGAATGTATTGAGGCTTTCTCATGACGATCCCCCTGCCTTTGTCACGATATCATAAACATGCCTTGAAAATGCGTTTTCCCCTAAACAAACCTAGTGATGGTGTTGCTTTGGAAGCTTGTACTTCTTAGTGCAGAAGCAAAAAATTGCATTACAAGGCTCTCACTTGATTGTTCAGAGTGGCTGACAATCTAATAGGAAATTACACTCTATATTTCTTTCATGGAGTTCTTCAATCTATTCTATTATATAATGCTTCCAGCTTCAGTGACTAATAAGCAAGTAAGAGGTAGTGCAATATAAAAATTATGTGTGCATTTACATCCATGGAAGGTTATATCTATCCTTTTTCATCGATAGAGTAGAAAGAGATATGCATTTGCTGACTAATAAGAAAGTAAGAGGTAGTGCAATATAAAAATTATGTGTGCATTTACATCCATGGAAGGTTATATCTATCCTTTTTCATCAATAAAGTAGCAAGAGATATGCATCTGCAATAAATTTACCATGTATATGTTCCATAAAGAAAGCTAATGGCTTGTCAACATTAAAAGCAATAGGAGAGACACTGAAAGAAAATGGTTCCATCTCAAATGATGAAGTTATCTACCAAAATGCCAAGTTCTTGATAAAAGAAAATATCACAAAAGATGATGAATTTATGTGGGATGAAATGTATGTAAAAGCATGCATAATGACATCTAAAAATATGCTGGATGAAAATCAAAGACGAGAATTTTTCAGGTTTGCTAAGGTAATACAAGAATAGGAAACCATGAAAGACGTGAATGAATGGGGGATATTCAAGCACATAATATCTTCAAGAGCATATGGTGAAAGAAAGCGATAAACAAGAGTGTTTGGAACCTTATGAGAATCAAACCTCATACAAGAAAATGTTTCAAACGACTTTCCAATAAAAAACATTTGTATGCATAACCACAATCAAATGTATTGTGGGATAAAATTGGAACTTTACCATTTTGAGAAGTCGTTCCAATTAATGTGATGCAGTTTTATCACATGAAAACAAACTAACTTCTAAGGGCCGACCATTCGAAAACAGGGATCCAAACCTCTTTCCAAAGTGGGGAAGGCACTAGTGCTAAATAGAGATCAAAACTTCAATGGTATATCTCTCCTTACATATCAAGCTCATTTGGAAAAATACATTGGAATCACCATAGCAAGGTTGACAGCAAAAATGTTTATAAATTATATGTGTGAATGCCCAAAAAACATGTCAAAGTATGACCACGCAGTGCTTGTAGAATAGTATGCCCAGTCATGGAATGGTAGTAGGTGGAATGTATTCAGGCTTGCTCATGAAGATCGCCCTGCCTTTGTCAGGATGTCATAAACTTGCCTTGAAAATGGGCATTCCCCTAAACAAACCTAGTGATGGTGTTGCTTTGGAAGCTTGTACTTCTTAGTGTAGAAGTTGTAGAATAGGATAAGCAACGAGATCATATAGCCCAGCAATATCTGCAAAAGGCAATGAACATAGTCGTGAGAGAAAATTTTGAAAGAAAAAAAGAACCTTTTGATTTGACACACATGGGGTTACTCTACGCATCTGTTGTAAATACCTTGCAAAGAAACTGTGGGTATGGGGATTTGAAAATGATGGAGTACATTGCTTGGACCATGTTGATCGTGAACTGAAGCATTTGCATTTGGGTTACGTACCTGTACGCAGAAATAAGGAGCAATGACTTACCTCATCCACGTTAATCACAAAAAGAAGTAGTGATGCCGTCGATGGTATATAGTTAGCGTTCGGAGAATCTGAGGACCTTGTGAGATTATACATAAAAGCAAACGTCGCAAGTGCACACAAAGCTTTTAAAGTAGTGATCCTTCTTTCGGAACATTGAGGCGAGCTACTAGTGGGATGCGACTGAGGTGTATTATGTCTGTGTCGATCTTGGGGCGGATGAAGCAAGGTCGTGTTTTGGCGGAGTGATAGAATTAGAATAATGAAGAGGCTCTACGCAGAAGCACAATGGCATGCCATGTCATGGGGCTCATTGCTAAGAAGCGAGATGTTACGGTGAGCATGAGAGGGTTGACTTACTTTCCTCAGAACAGGTATCGTTGCTTGCGCTTCATACCATCGGTCCATAACGCCGAGAGGAAGTAGTAGAGGTACATGAAAACATGAACAATGGAATTCAATGCAGCTGATATGTACGCTGCAAAGAGAAGAAGAAGGAAGAACCGGAGAGAGTGGTTAGCTCAGCACAAAATTGGAGAAAAGAAGAAGAAGTTTCTAGGATTGACTCTCAGGAGAAATACATATATATCCAAGGAAATGAGTTATATTAACGATTAAACAAGTGTGCAAAAATAATATACCATCACCACCGGGTGCGTGGTAGGATATAATCCACCAAATTATTGCGACAGAGACATGATGATAAACGTGTACCACTGTGACTTGTCGGACGTTCCGCTTCAGCAACATGATGATCTATCCACCCACCCAGAAGATCCATCGAATCAACGAGAAATATTTAAGAGAAAACATATGTGTGTACTTCCAAGCAACTCGATTCTTACCGTGTCTAGGAATTCTACCATCTTGGACATGTAGAAAACATAAATGTAGTGGGCCATCTGTTAATCCGACAACGTAGGAGATAAAATGAGTTTAGCGTAAACGCAGCCAATCATAAAATTTAGAGGGGAGTACAATTACCGACTTCTCTTCTTCATTGTAGGCATTTCCCCAGACAGAATAACTGTAAACACAAGTTTCAACCATCCCACATTAGTCACTTCTACATCCATTACTCACTCCTACAGAATAAATGGGTCGAAGGATGACAAGCAGAGGCAGAGAGAGAGAGAGAGGGAGAGAGAGAGAGATTGCTTGATGCCCAATATACAACTGCGATTCAAATTCGATAGGCAACTTAAGATGACCCACAGAATCTGTACACATTACGTACCGAAGGTTGTAAGCCGAAGAAAGGAGGCCGTAAGCCATGTAAAAGCTCAAGCAGGTGCAGAATGCGTTGTGAGCGAGAACAAGGTAGCGAAGGGCTGAGGGCTCTTGTTGTCGACATCTTCTTCGTTCTGCTTCTGCCTCCTTGCGCATGGAACCTTCGCGTGGAGCAGCACCCACGCGTAATGCGCCTAGTCCTCTAACAACACAGAAAATGCAGAGAGCCAGCATACTGATCAGCGGGGTGGGACTATGCACGGCTGGCAGGCCCCTTGTAGGCAGTGCCGCTGCATTCCTCAAGGGCACCCCCAGCAAAAATAACGCTCTGCGGACGGACATCGCAACCACATTATCGAAAACCTCATATTTGTTTCTCAATGCGGTCAGGACTTCGTTGACGACGGATACTGCCATGACAAAAAATATTTCTCAATGTGGTCAGGACTTCGTTGACGACGGATACTGCCATGACAAAAGTTCTGTAAGCAGCCCTTTCCATTGCGTGAGCCTCAAATTACTTCCCGACCGACGCATGCATAATCTGCACGACTTCGGTGCAAGGCGATCCCAATGTGGAAGAATTTCATGCAAGCAGCGATTTTCCAAAAATCTATGCCTACCGCTCTCCAATCTGTTGGGGCATACGGATGAGCATTGAGAAGGGGGCCTTCCCTCAATTGTAACGAGATGCGAAGTTTCACCACAAATGCATGGTGAAACAAAGGCTTAAGCTAAAGCCTAGCACCACTTCATGTAGAAGCAGCGTGGCACATATGTAAAACATGGCCATCATGAAGTAGATAACGGCACATTTCGGTAGCTCTCTTTGTGATTGCGACTTGAATCCTCGTTGAAAGAAGATAAAGTGCCACACATTCTAGGGCTTGTAAGTCCGCAGAGAAAGAGGGAATAGATACGAAGATTGTTACAAACCAAAAGAAGTATGAATGGAATTCTTACATATACTTGATTTCTAATGAACTGATTTACAAAGATTTATGCTAATAATGTGATGCTGATTTATCATCCATTTCTAACAATACGTTTTGTGAATATTTATGCTTATCGCCACAAAATACGTTTAAGTGTCTATGGAAGGAATTTTATTTACACATTGTCTTATATCATAGCATATGTAAATACATACATACATGCATATGTGGATGATTGGGAATTTGGTTATCTTTTGGGTAAAGCCTATCTCAACAGCATTGACTATGCATGAATATCTATGCAAAAGAGCATGTAGAGTAATGTTGTTTCAAAAATCCTCTATGTAATTGTTTACCAAATATATAAAATTTAGGCATAGTATTTTTTAAGCCCACTACATGCAAAAACTTGCACCTAAAAAAATTATAGAGTAAAAGTGTTTATTATCTAATTAGATCTTTGGCATTGTCTGTCTTCATTGGCATTTCTAGCATACTCTTTATTCATCATAGGAAGCAAATCATCAAAAAATTTAGAGGATCTTGAATCAAATAAAGATGAAAAGTATTTTCTAGTGTTCCTATCATGTGTTTTCGTTCTTATAGGTTTAGGTTTTACCATGTGCATTTACGAGATCTATTAGAATCAATTTCTTCATAAGATCAATTTGGGACATGAGGTTTCATCTACATTGGAGGACAAACTCTCTGAATCCATTAGAAGCTTATATTGAAGGATGCTTACTCTTGAAGATAATGACAACCAAATTTTCTTACTAGGAGATCCACACGTAGGCTTTTGAATTCATCCAAAGACATATCCAACATCAACAAAGAGAACACAACAGGCATGTGGACCCACTACAACATATTAGGGGCATATTGATGCTCCCTATACCGATGATCATGCTCGGCATCGGTATAAATATTAGAAAAATGTAATTAAGCATTCTGACGGTCACTTGATCGTCAATATGGCTGTTTAAAATGGGATGTTTTGTGACCACTAGTATGCACATTGGTATAAGCGTCGGTATAGGTGTTGGTATAAGTGTCAGTATGAGCGTCGGTAATTTACTAGAAATTATCGATGCTCATACTGACGGCTATACGGATGCCTATATCGACGCCGTGTCTTAAACATACCGGGAACCCAATAGCAAAAATCAACGTTTTGCACGTGCTTTACATTGAGTACTGCTTGCTCGTGTTGAACTTGCATGCACATCGGTATAAGCGTCGGTATAGGCATTGGTATAAGTGTCAGTATGAGCGTCGGTAAGTTACTAGAAATTATCGATGCTTATACTGACAGCTATACTGACGCCTATACCGATGCCTATATCGAGGCCGTGTTTTAAACATATCAGGAACTTGAGAGCAAAAATCACCATTTTGTATGTGTTTTACATTGAGTACTACTTGCTCGTGCCAAACTTGCATGCGCGAACCCAATTGTGACCTGCCTTGTCTTGTGCACACACACACACACAGATGTCTCTCTCTACACACAAACACTCTCTCTAGATCGCGCGTCTTGATAAGTGTTGTGCATACTCTTACCCTTTGTCTTTCTCTGTGCTTTATGTTTTATAATTTTTCTTCTCTTTGATTTTGTAGAAGCTTTTTGGTGTTGGTTCTTTGGAATTTGATGATAGAGGATATACATTACACTTTGACGATAACAATCCAAAAGACGGACATACCTCGAAGCGATTGCTTTATTCTTTATTGATAGACAGAGATAGAGAGAGATAAAGAGACAAAGAGAGAGTGAAAAATAAGAGAGATGAAAGAGAGGAAGATAGAGAAAGAACTAAGGAGAAATGAAAGAGAGAAAGATAGAGAGAGATATAAAGAGAGATGAAAAAGAGAAAGATAGCAAGAGACATAAAGAGAGAGAGAGAGATATAGAAATACATACACACACACACATACACACATGCGTATACGCACACACATATACACACATGCATACACATACATATGCATACATACATACACATATATACACACATGCATGCATACATACACACACATGTACACACATGCATACATACACACACATGTACACACATGCATACATACAGACACACATTTACACACATCCATACATACACACACATACACACACACACATACATACACACACATATACACACTTGCATACATACCCACACATACACATATATACACATGCATACATATACATATGCATAAATATACATATGCATACATACATATATATATATATATATATATATATATATATATATATATATATATATATATATATATATATATATATATATATATATATATATATATATATATATATATATATATATATGCATACATATACATTTGCATACGTATACAAATGCATACATACATACACACACATACACACATGCAATTTCAATATATAAAAATAGGATTAGGGTTTTTAGGTTGTTTACACATCCATACACATGCATACACACACACAGACATATACACACATGCATAAATACATAGACACACATATACACACACATATACACACATGCATACATACACATACACATACACACACTCATATATGATTTCAGTATAGATAAATAAATGTGAAAATAGTTAGTGTTTTAACTACATATATATAATTAAATATGTAAAATTAGGATTATAAGGTTTTTTCACCTCAAATATATAAAAAAAGGGTTAGGGTTTTTAGGCCATTTACACATGCATACACATATACTCACACACACACACACATATATATATATATATATATATATATATATATATATATATATATATATATATATATATATATATATATATATATATATATATATATATATATATATGTATATATATATATATATATATATATATATATATATATATATATATATATATATATATATATATATATATATATATATATATATATATAAGCACACATATACACATACACATATATATATACACATGCATACACACATATAAATGTTTTAGGTCTAGGTCTTAACGATTAGGGTTCTATGGTTTTTACCCATGCATAACATATATACACACATACACATATTATACATACACACACACACAAATATATATATATATATATATATATATATATATGTGTGTGTGTGTGTGTGTGTGTGTGTGTGTGTGTATGTATACACATGCATACATACATATACATATTTTAGGTCTAGCTCTTTAGGAATAGGGTTTTAGGGTTTTTTCGGTCATATAATTCAATTAAATTTATATAAGGAAAAAATAAAGAAAGAAAAGAAAAAACTAAGAAAACTATCAGAATATATAAATAAATAAATATATATATATATATATATATATATACATACACATACACATATACATATATACATATATATATACACATATACACATACACATATATATACACATGCATACACACATATACATGTTTTAGGTCTAGGTCTTTATGATTAGGGTTTTAGGATTTTTACACATGCATAACATATATATGCACATACACATATATTACATATAAATATATACATGTATATACACATGCATACACAAAGATACATATTTTAGGACTAGGTCTTTAGGATTAGGGTTATAGGGTTTTTACATACATATAATTCAATTAAATTTTCATAAGGAAAATATAAACAAAAACAAAAAAAAAAATGGGAATATATAAATCAATATATATACATATATATACACACATATACACATACACATATATATACATATGCATACAAACATATACATGTTTTAGGTCTAGGTCTTTACGATTAGGGTTTTAGGGTTATTGAGGTAGTCATATTTTGTTTTCTTCAATGATCATTTGTTGTAAACGGGGTTTCAAATCTTCATGGTACTCACTCCCTTCAAAATGTGTGTCTCACCATGGGTCATGATGATATGTTTTTGTAGAATATTGATAATCCAAGATTTGATTTAACATAAATGTGTTGAAAGTTAGAGGTCTACGGAATCACACAAACAACACAAGGAGGTAGAAGAAGCTTGGTGCACAACACAATAGAGAATGCATCAGCAAGTGAATGTACAAAGATAAGTAACCAAGATACGCTTGTGACCTAAAGTCTTTGTGCTCATCTCATTGGTTGTAGGTGCTAGAATTGGGCATATAGATAATAAAAGGCAATGTTCTAGAAGCAAAGGCAATGTCAGATTTCAATCAGTTCTTGATTTGATTTAAAAGAGAAAAGTCAAACTTTAGTATGAAAATTCATGAGAAAAATGACAAATGTGTGGGATGAAAAGAAAATTCATATATTGATTGAAAAATTCATGAGAATGCAATAAGTAATAAAAGTTAATGAAAGTTTTACAGAAATGTTCGAGAAAAGTGAATATATATATATATATATATATATATATATATATATATATATATATATAAGCACACATATACACATACACATATATATACACATGCATACACACATATAAATGTTTTAGGTCTGGGTCTTAACGATTAGGGTTCTATGGTTTTTACCCATGCATAACATATATACACACATACACATATTATACATACACACACACACAAATATATATATATATATATATATATATATATATATATATATATATATATATATATATATATATATATATATATATATATATATATATATGTGTGTGTGTGTGTGTGTGTGTGTATGTATACACATGCGTACATACATATACATATTTTACGTCTAGCTCTTTAGGAATAGGGTTTTAGGGTTTTTTCGGTCATATAATTCAATTCAATTTATATAAGGAAAAAATCAAGAAAGAAAAGAAAAAACTAAGAAAACTATCAGAATATATAAATAGATATATATATATATATACACATACACATACACATATACATATATACATATATATATACACATATACACATACACATATATATACACATGCATACACACATATACATGTTTTAGGTCTAGGTCTTTATGATTAGGGTTTTAGGATTTTTACACATGCATAACATATATATGCACATACACATATAATACATATAGATATATACATGTATATACACATGCATACACAAAGATACATATTTTAGGACTAGGTCTTTAGGATTAGGGTTTTAGGGTTTTACATACATATAATTCAATTAAATTTTCATAAGGAAAATATAAACAAAAACTAAAAAAAAATTGGGAATATATAAATTAATATATATACATATATATACACACATATACACATACACATATATATACATATGCATACAAACATATACATGTTTTAGGTCTAGGTCTTTACGATTAGGGTTTTAGGGTTATTGAGGTAGTCATATTTTGCTTTCTTCAATGATCATTTGTTGTAAACGGGGTTTCAAATCTTCATGGTACTCACTCCCTTCAAAATGTGTGTCTCACCATGGGTCATGATGATATGTTTTTGTAGAATATTGATAATCCAAGATTTGATTTAACATAAATGTGTTGAAAGTTAGAGGTCTACGGAATCACACAAACAACACAAGGAGGTAGAAGAAGCTTGGTGCACAACACAATAGAGAATGCATCAGCAAGTGAATGTACGAAGATAAGTAACCAAGATACGCTTGTGACCTAAAGTCTTTGTGCTTTTCTCATTGGTTGTAGGTGCTAGAATTGGGCATATAGATAATAAAAGGCAATGTTCTAGAAGCAAAGGCAATGTCAGATTTCAATCAGTTCTTGATTTGATTTAAAAGAGAAAAGTCAAATTTTAGTCTGAAAATTCATGAGAAAAATGACAAATGTGTGGGATGAAAAGAAAATTCATATATTGATTGAAAAATTCATGAGAATGCAATAAGTAATAAAAGTTAATGAAAGTTTTAAAGAAATGTTCGAGAAAAGTGAAAATTTTTTACATCATCAATCGTATGAAACAAGTCAAAAAATTCAAATAGTGATGATGTCTTTGCTTAATATACGTTTATACTTTTCATTAATTCATCTAGTTATTTGTGTCCATTTGTATTTTCTACCCTCTCTAGGCATGAAAATAGGTTGTAGAGATGATCACTTGGGATTATGGCATAGTTCAGATGTATTAGTTATATCAAAAGTTCCATCGCAATTCGAAATTTTACAAAAAACAGAGAAATGTGTTAATAAGAAAAATTAAAATAAAACATTTGAGAAAAGGTAAGAAAACTTGATACCATCTACTTCAAGTCATCAAAATCCGAACCTAAGTGTATGTATATTCATCATTGATCATGTGATCATTTTCTATCGTAGTGAACTCTTCTCCATTTCATCATCTTCATGTGTCAAAATCAAGCATATGGATTAGTAGTGATTTTGATATCTTTTCACCTTTGGGACAACACTACTATTGTCAAAAGTTCGAGAATCCGCTAGAGGGTTAATTAAAATCAATTATTATGAGGTCTCTTTTTTATCGGTCTTGTTTCATGTATTGGAAGATTATGTTAAGACACATGAGGATGTATCATGGTCTTGGTCATCCATCAAAGTTGTTGGTGTATTAGATTTTTCACTAAATAACTCTTTAGATCAAGTTATGCGTGATAGAATGAATGGAAAATGGGAGTTTCATCATAATAAACTAGAGGATAAAGTTACAGAAAGGGACTATTGATCTAGAAAATGAAATTATTGGATGAATGATGATTAATGTTTCAATCACTTAAGATTATGAGAAAAATACTAGTATGATACACAATGATAAGAAACCCCCAAATGATAAGGGTAAGAATGGAAGATAGGACAACAGCCAGTTGCTTCTTTGCCATCCATGAGAGGAGCTTGCCTAGAATCACTGCATATCCACTTGTACTCCTCCTATCTTCTTTGATCCAGCCCAATCAACATTTGTGTATGCTTTCACTTGCAATTCATCTTCAAAAGGATAGAAGAAGACCTTCATTCAAAGTACGCTTGGGATTTTTGAGTACTCTTTTAGATGCAAGTAAATGAGGAACCCTAGTTGTGTGCATGAATTAAGATAGCACACCAACACTACATGGTAGGTCAAGCCCTATGATGGTGACATAATTGAAAGGGGCCACTATTGATCTACATAAGAGTGGATCTTGAACTTCCATTGAAGTCGATTTCACATTTTCTTCCATTGGGTTGCTCAATGGTTTGCATCTTGTGAGTCCATATGTCTTCAATACATCCAAGATTTACTTTCTCTACATAAGATAGATGCCATTATCCTTATATATAACTTCAATACCTAGGGGATATCTTAGATCTCCAAAGTCTGAGATCGTGAACTCCTTCCCGAGCCTTTCTTTGATGTCCTTGATGCTTTCTCCATGACCACTTGTAATGATAAAGTCATCTACCTAGACACATAAGTAGACATATGCTTCACCTTCCCTTTTGTAGGATACTGATGGATCTTCTTTGATTTGTTTGTATCCACGATTGATCAAGTAGCCTACAATCCTTTGATTCCATGCCCTTGGGGCTTGCTTGAGAATATATAGTGCCTTCTTAAAACCTACAAACATAATCATATTTGGTTTTATCTTCAAACCCTGATGGTTTGTCCATGCATACTACCTCCTTTAGCTCTCCATTTAGAAAATCATTTTTCACATCAAGTTGATACATCTGCCAATACTTGTTGGCTTCAATTGAAATAGTTTTTTTCATGGTAGTCATCTTAGCCACAAGGCTAAAGGTTTCTTTACTCATCTTATCCTCATCACTACAAAACACATGTAAGTGTCTATGGAAAAAATGTTATTTACACATTGTCTTATATCATAGCATATGTAAATACATACATACATACATATGTGGATGATTGGGAATTTGGTTAACTTTTGGGTAAAGCCTATTTCATTGGCATTGACTATGCATGAATATCTATACAAAAGAGCATGTAGAGTAATGTTGTATCAAAAATCCTATATGTGATTGTTTACACTATATATAAAATTTAGGCATAGGTTTTTTTTTACCCACTACATGCAAAAACTTCCACATGAACGATCATATGTGCATATTAGTAACAATCAATTGCAACCACTATGTCCATGAAGCAACAAATTGCGATTAAGATGGAACGATCTATTATAGTTTTGAGAAAGTATTAACCCATTAATAATTATAGAGTAAAAGTGGTTATTATCTAATCAAGCCTTTGGCATTGTCTATCCTCATTGGCATTTGTAGAATACTCTTTATTCATCATCGGAAGGAAATCATCAAAAAATTTAGAGGATCTTGAATCAAATAAAGACCAAAAGTATTTTCTAGTGTCCCTTTCATGTGTTTTCGTTCTTATAGGTTTAGATTTCACCATGTGCATTTACAGATCTACTAGGATCAATTTGAGACATGATGTTTCATCTACATGCAAGGACAGACTTTGTGAATCCATTAGAAGCTTATATTGAAGGATGCTTACTGTTGAAGATAATGACAACCAAATTTTCTGAACCTACATGTATTGTGTTGTATAATTCATGGTTGCCTAAGCCTAAATATATACATTCTAAAGGTGAGAATATGATGTATATTAGCCTTGGTTTAGCCCTTGATTTACCCTTGGCATATGCTTTAACCTTCGAGTTGAGCTCTCGGTTTAAACCCTTTGGATATTTATCATATGTTGCACAAGAGATGAGAATCCTCATTTGATTTAGAAATCATGTGATAGGCTTTGGGAAATTAGAAGACATCTAAAGACCCTTGAGAAAGGGTCCACATGAAGGACACTTGGCTAGAAACTTGGACAAGCACAAGGGCATGCAACCTCTTGGCCTAGAGGTATATTATGGGCATTCCCTTAAAGATTTGTATGCATACCAACAATTGAATGGATTGCAAAATCTTGAAAAGCATAGGCAAAGATTTGCCATAACTGTCTTTTCTGGGAAAACCAAATGGACCTTAGGCATTTTTTTGGAAGAAACATAGCAAACGTAAGATGAAAAATGATGCTTTTGAATGCAACATCTCTTGGTTTTGACATTAATCGGCATTGGAATTGTTATCCAATGATTCAATTCAACAATTCAAGTTAAATTTTTCTCAAGAATGATGACGCATAAGAATTGAATCTAAGATATCAACGCTTGAATTTGATAAACATCATTCTGTTGTCCATGTTTTGCACCTTACTTCTACATATCTTTTCCCCATGCACTTTAAATAAATCTACACGATAATGATCTTCAAATAGTCGAATTGATTTTTAATGAGTATGCGTCACATATTATTGGAACTTCTCTCTTTGAGGACTTCAATAATATGCAAATTATTTCTCAGGCATTATATGAGCATTTTGTATCTACTCTAATAAAATGTTAATGAATAAATATAGTTATTAAGGTAGTCATATTTTGTTTTCTTCAATGATCATTTGTTGTAAATGGGGTTCCAAATCTTCATGGTACTCACTCCCTTCACAATGTGCATCTCACCATGGGTCATGATGATATGTTTTTGTAGAATATTTGAGAATCCAAGCTTTGATTTAACATAAATGTGTTGAAGTTAGAGGTCTACGGAAGCACACAAACAACACAAGGAGGTAGAAGAAGCTTGGTGCACAACATAATAGAGAATGCATCAGCAAGTGAATGTACAAAGATAAAAAACTAGTTAGGTTATGGAGATATATAAAATCCGAGGCAAAAAAAAACCTTCTTAAGACCTAAAAATTTTCATAGATGGATCCTATATGTGTCCACACACATCATTACCAAATTATATCAACAAATACTCCTTGGGACTGATGTAGTGAACAAGGAGCTATCACTCATGTATAAACAAGTGCCAAGCTATGTGGAAAGAGATAAATCCAAAAAATGAAGTAAGGCCAAAGCTTTGCAAAAAGTTTCAAACTTCTTCTTAGGTAGAGCCTTTTTGAAAAGGTATGTAACATTGTCTTGTGTGGGCATATAACCAAACGTATCTCTCTAGTAGATAATCTTTCCTTGACGTAATGATAGTGCACTCCAATGTGCTTTGTGTGAGCATGGAACATAGGGTTCCTCACAACTACCAATGTGCTCTGACTATCAGCGAAGATGGTCATGGGACAAGAGTGACCAACACCCAAATTAGCCAAAAGGTATATGAGCCACACACACTCAATAGTGGCCATGGAAGTTGCCCTATACTCAAACTCACAACTAGAAGTGTCCACAATTGGTTGCTTCTAGCTCAAGCAAGATATGCATTAGCTATAGAGCATGAAGAAAAAGCCACTAGTGGACACACAAGTGTCATAGCAACTAGCCTAGTTTGACTCAAAAATAGCATGTAAATCTAACGCTAATGATGCCCCCTTGGGATAAAACAATGCAAGTACCTTGGTACCACTCAAGTAGTGAAAGATGTGCTTAACTTTCTGTCAATGATTGACACTTGGGCAATACATCATTGAGATTTTGTTTTGGACTAATCATCAATCAATTTTTAGTTAGTGTTAATTGAAGTTACATGCAGTCTAGGAAGTGCGATTGTCATTATACCCTTTGAATCAATCACACTATTGGATTGCTAATTGTTTTTATTTTCAGACAAAAGGAAGCCCTACTAGTAAGAGGAAGAAATAGCTAACCTTAGGATAAAGTTAGTAACAACAAAGATCTAGTGTGTGATTACTTGGGTTGTGTGTCTTTTCGTATTTTGGTATACTCTTCAATATTTTGTGATTTTAATGTTCTAACCATTCTAAGTCATTAAGATCTTGTGATTTTCTCATCCTTGTTCTCTTCATTTACAAAGCATCTCTTTGCATAGGCATGTTATAGGGTTTACTCCCTAAGGAGAACCTCCCTTGAGGAGAAGGCTTCCTAGAAATAGTGACTACTCCTCTTCTTAGAAGAGGTCCTAGGTATCACTTCTTGGCACACCCGATGGGACCTTACATGCTATGTGCGAGGCATCTCTCTATTTCTCGGCCCTCTTACTTGATAGTTAGTAGAAGTCAAGCACATAAAGTTATATTTCGTAGATGCTAGAGTTTATACTCGCAGATGGTACAATACCTATGAGCTACAAGAAGCGACTGCCCTACTTGTCATGAAAAGAGATCCAAAAGCAATGCACTCGAACCATTAAAAATGAATCATATATCATACTTCGTTTAGAAACCGAAAAGAGTCAAACACTAGGTTCATTTGTGACTAATTTTGTGAAAATAAAGGCTTTGGCCCATTGTGGAAGACATAAAGGAAGCATGGACTTCAAACGAAGTGGCTTCTCTGCTTTCAAATTCAATGGAGATTAATGAGTTTTCAAAGTTCGAAAGTAGGTAAAAAAGCGCAATGAATAATATGGGAGAGTCACAATGGTCCAAGCCTCCAAGCATCAAAATCAAGTATCCAAATTTAATGAAAGGATGTATGTAGCTATGATGGAGGTAGTTTTGTATTGAATATAAAGTCAGGAGCATAAAAGTTTAGTGGTACATTGAGGTTATGTGACTAAATAACCATTTAATTTTATGCTTTTTATATGTTGGCTTAACTCGAGAGCCAATAGATCTTAACATAAGATACAAGAATCTTAAGCTTAAAAATCCTCACTATGGATTCTCAAGATCCATAAAACCCCATATGATTAGAAAGGCCAAAGACTTAAGCAACAAGCCGACCAATGTTTCTCTTCTTAGTAGCCCTAAATAAGTGGTAATAAGAATGTGAATTGAAAGATATCCAAAAGAGAAACTAAAGCCTAGATGAGACCCTACACACAGTGATGTGATAACCTTTCATAATCATGAAAGATGTCATGAGGTCGAAAGGACCTGACAACGTCGAGTTGATCATTGAGGACAATATTCAACAAATGGAGGAAGAAATTATTATAAAGTGTTAAGCCATGTCACCCTTTTGAAGAAACTTATGTCTTCTCCAATAAGATGCTCCCGTTTGGAGAAAAACGTGGATCCATTTCAAGCTTCAAAGGATATTTGATTTAGGAATAAGCAATGTTGTAACTCATTAATGCATATCTAGAGAAGAGGAGAGTTTCGGACTTGAAAGATCCTCTAAATACCACTACCTGAGAATACTTCATATGAGCAAGCAATAATTTTCCAAAATGGTTTGGCTAAGTTGATGATGGGAACATGACTATTTCTTTGGAAATAGATGCCTACCTAAGTCAATAGGTAATATATAGTGTGCAAATGCTAGTTCTATTATCAAATGACTTAGGATAGATACTTTCGATTTCACTTGACCAAAGGAATAGATCACTTAAGACTCGATCTTTATTATAGGAAAAGTTTTAAGAAGTATAAATTAAGACTTGGGAAGGATATAATTTAAAAATGTTTTAATGCTACCTGAATAGAGTAAGATGAAGAAATTTTTCCTTACAAACAATCCCCGAGTAAGAGCTAACATTGTTTGCACTAAGGTGATTCTATAAATAGGATAGCATGGGATATCGAGGTCAACACTGTCACTAAAGTGGATTTAGTGGTATGGGATGACAAACTTAAGGATAATGTAAGCTTGAACTCAATGGTTTTTTATGACTTGCTCAGTTAGTTTGGAAGAAAAGAGGATTGAGTGTAAGTAAAAGCCAAATTTGGTTTATACTTAGGAAAATTAATGAGCATCAATTTCTTAGAAGGTTATAATTTTTGAGAAGTAAAAATTATAAAGGGGGAAGAAACATATCATTGATACAATCCTTCAAAACAATAGATACATTCCTTGCCTCTTCTATGAGAGTTAAGGAGCATGTGTGACATCAAGTGCCTTGTGTTTGAGATTGAGACATTAAAAAACAAAGTAGGAAGTGGACATGCATGGATGGAATGCATGAACTAAATCAAAAGATACTACTAGTTAAAGACTTGAACCATATCCATACTAAGTTACTTGAGAATGGCTAAGATGGATTAGGAAAGTAAGAATGATAACTTGCTTAAGTCAAAGGGATGACATATAGTTGTTGATCCCTAGAAAAGGTATGAAAGATGAAAACTCATGAAGGTATGACTTATGAAAGATGAAAACTCATGAAGGTATGAGTTAAAGATCCCAAGAAAATCCAATGGTTGACTACTTATGATGAAGAAGGGTTCTGAAGTAGCAAGGAATTGTTCTTATCTGAAATTAACTTTTCTAATGGAATCAAGAAAAGCAAAATGACCTAGAAAGGTCAAAATAACCAAACCTTTTATGGTTTGATAAATCATTCTAAGGAAAGATAAACTAAGGATCAAAGAAATCTTTGATTCGCATGACAATTAGACACATTAGTGTTTGCTCTCATAAAGTGAAGGAAATACAAGATGGAATTTTGGATAATACAAAATGATCAAAGAGCATTAAGAGCAAAACCAATATGGAAAGATAAAGGTTTTACTTATATGGACTAGAGAAACCACTCACTAATATGGAATACTAGGAAAACATTGGGATAAGCCTTAAAGATAACACCACTTAGAGTAAGGTCTTAGGTTCATTAGGAGGTGTAGAGATGAATCTCAGACCAATTCAATAAGTTTTCTTGTATTTACAAGAGGTAAATAGATTTTGATGATGCATATCCTCTTCAAGAGATGCATTCTTTTCAATAGGATGCATAGCCAACTTTAGACTATGTAGTACATGTGGAAAAAGTGCGACTAAAATTAGCCATGGAAGTTTAGAATGTCTAGCTTCCTCATTGGAAAGGGCTTTTGGGAGCTTGTTAGTGCTAGATATGCTAGACCTATATTGGAAGAGAATCCAATGCCTAATCAATTTAGGACCTTGAGAGAATGGAATGAGAGAGACAGAAGAGATTTATCTTCATCTTATCCCAACATATTAACAATGCAATGGTAGAGCATATACAAGATCTAGAAACTTTAATTAAAGTACGAGAAACCTAGGGAGACTATAATCCACTTCAACCAAAGCTAGAAAGATTAAATTAAATAATGAACTCAACAATTTGAGAAAAATACCTAGTAGCAATGTCAATGTCTACAATCTAAAGATCAAAGAAGTACTTGATGCATTGGGATCCATAGGTTGTCACATAGATGATGATAAAGGGGGAGAATACTTCTCCCATGAATTCTCTGATTTCCTAAGGTCAAATGGAATCAAGAGACAAATCAGATTTTGGCACACACCACAACAAAATGGTTTAGTCGAAAGGAAGAATAGGTACATTGTAGAATGTGCTATGGCTATGATGATATAAATGGGGATCCCTAATTCCTATTGCGTTGATATAGCAATTACTACGATATACATCATGGACAAAGCACCCCCATCAAGTATACATGCTACATGGAGTAAATTAGAAAGATTTTTGCTCATGGGGTATGAAGGTGAGTAAAAGGGGTATAGATGTTATTAACTGACAAAAAAGGAGTTGAAGATGTCAATCGATGACATTTTTGTTGCGCTCTCACCTTGATATTCTTCAAATGTATCTATGTAGGAAAATGAACATGAAGAAAGGAAGAATTCAATAGAAAGTGATGAACCAAAAAGAAAAGTTCTTAGTGGACAAAAGGACTCGAGTAAACACTCATCATGCTATGGAGGAAGTCCTACACGAAGGCATCTTAGTGATGCAAGAAGGAAAGGCAAAGATAAAGTTACAGAGATTGAAGAAGATGAATTATGGATTCACCACAATGTAGACCATCATGCAAATAAGGGGGAGAGCTCAAAGGTCAACAATAAATATCCAAATAAGTGGAATGGTGAGATACGATGATGTGATAAGTTAAGGTATCTAGTTAAAAGACTTATCTATGATTCATTCATGGCTAGACAATATGCATATATGAGTAAAGTTTTGAAGAAACCACATGCTTTGAAGGAGTCAATGCATCTAGGGAATGGCAAGAGGCTATGCGCAAGGATATCAAGGATTTGGAAGAAAAACACACTTGGATATTAGTGCCTTTGGAAACAAGTGGGTATATAAGGTAAAGCACTATTCAAATTGTCGCATGGTTAGGTATAAATCTAGGCTTGTAGCTAAAGGCTTTGCTCATATATATGGAGTGGATTATGAAGAAACATTTAGCCTTGTGGCTAAGATGACTACCATCAAAATAATTCTTGTAATTGAATACAAAAAGTATTCGATGATCTATCGACTTGATGTGAAAAACACTTTTCTAAATAGAGAGTTCAAGGAGGTAGTGTTAAAAGTCAAGCTTCAAGCTAAAAATTCGTGGGGAATCTTTTATGGACATGTGGAGCAATCAAAGGAAGCCAAAAGCCACGAGATTCCATCAAGAAAAGTCACTCAACCACTCCCCAAGTCATCTCAACTAATTCCTCCAAGTTAGGAGGCTGATTTGGAAAGGTAGTTCCTAGATTTTAGGGGCACACCTCTCACTATAAAAGGAGCATGTATCCCGACTTCTTTTGGGCCATCTTCTTGGAGTTTTAGCTCATGTAAAGTGAGCACTAAGTGCTGGAGTTGTGATAAGCAAGCCCCTTGCTTAAGCAACCCCCTTGCTTGCTTGTTTGTTTTCTTTTAGTAGGCATATCTATGTGTGTGCGCAGGCAGTGTTGCAACTCTCTACCCCTGAGTTGTTAGCATTGGTTCTCCCTCATATGGTATCCATTTGATGTAGTTCTTATCTCATTGGATAGCTATAAGAGTCTATTTTATGCTTGCCAATTCTCTCGAGCATTCTCTGAGTAAGCTGGGAGCAACATTCATTTTAGTGAAGTTGTGTGATTGATATCTCTCTCTTTGTGTAGGCTCTGTTGGAAATATTTTGTTCTCTGTTGTAAGGGCTGGTTATCCTTCTCTATGTATCCATTTTCTATGATTTTGGTGTCATTGGGTAGCTATTAGAGTCCTCTAAAGTTGACATAAGTTTGAGATTCATTCTCTGTATAATCTCTGAGAAAAGTTTGCTGGAGTGAAGTGAGGTCTCTGCTTGACTAGCAGTTGTGAGCATTCAACTAGCTCATGTTGTAGACATTGTTTCTCTTTGTGTAAGCATCCATTTCAAGTGAAATTTGTTTTGTTGGAAAGCCCTTGGTGTCTACTACAGGTCTACAAAAGCTCACTGGAGTTCTCTGCATAAGCTCTGAGTAAGAGCATTTTTGGTGTGCAGAGGTCAAAGAAGGATACCTGTGGAGGTCATTCGCGCTTCATCGTTGCTTAGGGGTTGAGATACTTCCCCCATCAGTGGTATCAGAGCATTTGGGCATCTTGGAGGTATCACATACAAGCAAGAAGACATCTTGGAGTTGGTGGTTGAAGAGTTGCATCAACAAAAGCTTCTTGGAGGTAGCTCACATCAAGGGGGAGCTATTCTACTCAAATTTGCAAGAGCACAAGGTGTCCATCTAAGGAAAGCTTTGGATTGAGGTAACCTCAGAGCCTCATTTTCATTTTACACACATTGGAGCACTAGCCAAGGGCTAGGTCAAGTATCAAAGACTAGATATGGGAGACTTCAACACTCAAATTGAAAAGCTAGACAAAGGTAACTATCAACCATGGAGATTTAGGGTCTCCAACTATCTTATGGGCAAGGGCCTTTGGGGGTTGATTAGTGGAAGTGAACCAAGACCTAGGTTGGATGAGAATCCAACCAATGACCAGAGAAGGGCCTTTAGGGAATGGAATGAAAGAGACAAGAGGGTTATCTTTATTCTTTCCCAACACATTAGCAATAGCATGATCGGCCATATCCAAGACCTGGATTCAAGCATGAAGGTATGGGAGACACTTGAAAGGCTTTATTCAACAAGCACCAAAGCAAGGAAGATCCAACTCAAGAATGAGCTCAACAACCTTAGGAAGAGCTCAGGGAGTAGCATAAATGACTACATACTTAAGGTCAAGGAGTTATCAGATGCATTGGGATCCATTGGAAGCCACGTAGACGATGACGATCTTGTGGCTTATACTCTCAATGGTTTGAGAGATGATGAGAAGTGGAAACCCTTTACCACTTCAGTTTATGTAAGGGATAATCTTCCCGATTTTGAGCAATTGGTTGCTCTCATGGTCACCGAAGAAATGAACATAGGTGGAAGTTCAACTAAAAGCAAAGATGCACAAGTTTTCTATGCAGGTAATCAAAGGGGCAAAGGAAGACAAGGACAAGGAAGGGGCAAAGGAAGGTTTGGAGGAAGGCAAGGCCACTCAAGAAATCAAGGACATGACCAAGGCACCTCATCACAAAGAGGGAGAGGAAGATCAAGAGGAAGAGGAGGACGACATCAACAAAACAGGAATCAAGATGGCGAAGGATGTTACATATGTGGCAAGTTTGGCCACTATGCTAGAGATTGCTACCAAGGAGGAAACCAAAGGAACTATAATCAAGGTTCTTCATACAAAGGCCAAGGTAATTATGCTTCTACAAGTTCAGAAAATGACAATCTCTTGATGATGCACATGAATGGGAATTCAAGCAAAGTAGATAACACTTGGTATATTGATAGTGGATGTAGCAACCATATGAGTTGCAATGCTTCTTGGTTTACTAATCTACATGCTCCCAAAGGTAAAGGACATGTAGAAACAGGTGATGATACAGCCCATGAGATCTCCCATGTTGGAGATGTAGCTTTGGATGACAAGGAGGAAGGAAGATGTCTCAAGGATGTCTTGCATGTACCTACCATCACAAAGAACTTGGTGTCCGTTGGGCAAATGGTTGAAAGAGGCTATCAAGTAAGGTTCAAAAAAGGTGGATGCTTTGTGGAGAACCCTAAGCAAGGTTACAAGGTCATAGCAAGAGGAAAGAAGCAAGGGAGACTCTTCACTTTGGAGGTAAATTCTCATTCTACTCAACATGTCTACTTCACATATGGAAACAAGAGGATTTCGGAGTTGGACTTGTGGCACAAGAGGATAGGTCACATCAACATACAAAGAATGAAGGAAATGCAATTCAAGAGGCTGGTTGAAGGTCTTCCCAACTTCCAAGGACAAGGTATGAAGCATTTATGTGAATCTTGTCAACTAGGGAAGCAAGCGAGACTTCCATTCAAGAAGAGTGGCTACATAAGCCAACATCCATTGGAGTTGATACATACAGATGTGTGGGGGCCAACGAAAGAGCAATCCATTGGAGGTAACAAGTACTTTGTCACTTTTATAGATGATTGCACAAGGATGGTTTGGGTTTATTTCATCAAAAACAAATCAGATGTGTTTACATGTTTCAAAGCATTCAAGGCAATGGTAGAGAAGGAAACAGGTACATATATCAAGAAGCTAAGGTCCGATGGAGGGGGAGAATATTTCTCAAATGAGTTTTCTGATTTTTTAATGGATCAAGGCATCAAGAGGCAAGTAACATGCAGGTACACACCCCAACAAAATGGAGTAGCAGAGAGAAAGAATAGATACATTGCCGAGATCGCTAGAGCAATGCTTAATGAGATGAATGTACCTAACATGTTTTGGAGTGATGCAGCAAATACCGCCGTGTATCTAATGAATAGGGCTCCTACCTCAGGGATCCATGGCTTGACACCATATCAAGTCTATTATGGTAAGAAACCTGATCTTTCCCACTTGAAGATATTTGGATGTACTTGTTATGTACATGTGCCAAGTGAATTGAGGCACAAGCTACAACCAAAGGCAGAAAAGTGTGTGTTTCTAGGATATTCAAATGATCATAAAGGTTACAGGTGCTTCAACCCAAATACAAAGGACTTGAGGATATCAAGGGATGTAGCATTTGATGAGCTACTCCCTTGGTATAAGAAGTATGATTGTATGCAGGACTATGAAGAAGAAAAGCATGGACATGATGAAGAACAAATCGACCTAGAGCTAAGCGGCCCAAGGTGTTCCATCAATGAAGATAGTTCAAGCATGAACTCACCATGGAGGGGGAGACCTTCATCAAGCTATGAAGCACAATCAATCAACAAAGGCAAAGCAACATTGGTGGAGTTGGATGAAGAAGGTAATGAAGTTGAAGATGATGAAGGACACATGATGGAGAAAGAAGCCACGTCAAAGAAAGAGATCAAGTTCCCAAGGCAAAGGAGGTTTATTCCTCCAAAAGGTGAAGAAAGGAAGTCTTCTAGAGTTAAGTATCCAACTCAAAGGTTTACTTATGATTCATACATGGCAACACATTATGCATATATGAACAAAGTAGTAGAAGATCATGAGCCCGATTGCTATGAAGATGCAAGCATGTACACCAAATGGAAAGAGGCAATGCAAGAAGAGATCGACGCACTTGAGGAAAATCAAACATGGACTCTAGTGCCCAAGAAGGAGAACATGAAGGTAATAGGTAATAAGTGGGTGTATAAAGTAAAGAGGAATTCAGATGGATCTATTTCTAGGTTCAAAGCAAGATTGGTGGCCAAGGGTTTTGCACAAACCTATGGAGTGGACTTTGAAGAGACATTCAGCCCCGTGGCAAAGATGAGCACCATTAGGACACTCATTGCAATGGCTGCTAGCAAAGGATGGAAGCTCTTCCAATTGGATATCAAGAATGCCTTTCTCAATGGAGACTTGGAAGAAGAGGTGTACATGGAGCAACCACTAGGTTTTGTTCATAAAGAGTTTCCACATCATGTTTGTAGGTTGAAAAAGGCACTTTATGGCCTAAAGCAAGCTCCAAGGGCTTGGAACCAAAGATTGGTGGACTATTTGATCAAATGTGGTTACAATCAATGCAAGGCGGATCCATCTCTCTTCATCAAACAAAGAGGAGAACTTGTGGTCTACATGTGTGTGTATGTAGATGATCTTATCATTAGAGGTAATGATACAAAGGGCATTGAGGAGATCAAGGCAAAGCTTGGAAAGGAGTTTAGGATCTCTGATCTTGGAGATCTTAGGTATTTTCTTGGCATTGAAGTTGTATACAAAGAAGAAGGTATTATGCTCATACAAAGGAAGTATATTCTAGACCTACTTGAGAGGTTTGGGATGCTACATTGCAAGCCTATTTCAAATCCCATGGAAGTTAATGTAAAGCTAAGCTCCATTGATGGAGAGCCATTAGAGGATGTAACTTTGTATCGATCTATTGTAGGCTCTTTCAATTATGCCACAATAACCAGGCCTGACATAGCATATGGAGTTGGAGTGTTATCACAATTTATGCATAGTCCAAGGACAACACACTTGCAAGCTGCAAGAAGAATGTTGCGATATCTCAAAGCCACTATAAATGAAGGATTGTTCTACTCATTTGATGATGATATGCAGGTCAAAGCTTATTCCGATGCCGATTGGGCCGGTTCGAAGGAAGATAGAAGGAGTACAAGTGGTTACCTAGTCATGCTAGGTAGCAAGATCATCTCATGGATTTCAAAGAAGCAACCCACGGTGGCATTATCTTCCACCGAGGCTGAGTATAGAGCTTTGGCTCAAGTCACATGTGAGCTAATGTGGATTAAGAAGTTATTTATGGAGCTTAATTTGCAGGTTGACACATATCCAATTTTTTGTGACAACATGAGTAGCATTCATCTAGCATCGATCCCTGTCTATCATGCTAGAACCAAGCATATTGAAGTGCACTATCACTTCATAAGGGAAAAGGTGATATCCAAGGAAGTTTCAGTACATCATATTGGTACTAAGGACCAAGTTGCCGACATGTTTACAAAGGCTTTGGATGGGATGAAGATTTCAAAATTCAAGCAATGCATCAACATGAAGGAGCTTGGATGAGGATGAAGAATTGAAGCTTGAGGGGGAGTGTTAAAAGTCAAGCTTCAAGCTAAAAATTCGTGGGGAATCTTTTATGGACATGTGGAGCAATCAAAGGAAGCCAAAAGCCACGAGATTCCATCAAGAAAAGTCACTCAACCACTCCCCAAGTCACCTCAACTAATTCCTCCAAGTTAGGAGGCTGATTTGGAAAGGTAGTTCCTAGATTTTAGGGGCACACCTCTCACTATAAAAGGAGCATGTATCCCGACTTCTTTTGGGCCATCTTCTTGGAGTTTTAGCTCATGTAAAGTGAGCACTAAGTGCTGGAGTTGTGATAAGCAAGCCCCTTGCTTAAGCAACCCCCTTGCTTGCTTGTTTGTTTTCTTTTAGTAGGCATATCTATGTGTGTGCGCAGGCAGTGTTGCAACTCTCTACCCCTGAGTTGTTAGCATTGGTTCTCCCTCATATGGTATCCATTTGATGTAATTCTTGTCTCATTGGATAGCTATAAGAGTCTATTTTATGCTTACCAATTCTCTGGAGCATTCTCTGAGTAAGCTGGGAGCAACATTCATTTTAGTGAAGTTGTGTGATTGATATCTCTCTCTTTGTGTAGGCTCTGTTGGAAATATTTTGTTCTCTGTTGTAAGGGCTGGTTATCCTTCTCTATGTATCCATTTTCTATGATTTTGGTGTCATTGGGTAGCTATTAGAGTCCTCTAAAGTTGACATAAGTTTGAGATTCATTCTCTGTATAATCTCTGAGAAAAGTTTGCTGGAGTGAAGTGAGGTCTCTGCTTGACTAGCAGTTGTGAGCATTCAACTAGCTCATGTTGTAGACATTGTTTCTCTTTGTGTAAGCATCCATTTCAAGTGAAATTTGTTTTGTTGGAAAGCCCTTGGTGTCTACTACAGGTCTACAGAAGCTCACTGGAGTTCTCTGCATAAGCTCTGAGTAAGAGCATTTTTGGTGTGCAGAGGTCAAAGAAGGATACCTGTGGAGGTCATTCGCGCTTCATCGTTGCTTAGGGGTTGAGATACTTCCCCCATCAGTGGTATCAGAGCATTTGGGCATCTTGGAGGTATCACATACAAGCAAGAAGACATCTTGGAGTTGGTGGTTGAAGAGTTGCATCAACAAAAGCTTCTTGGAGGTAGCTCACATCAAGGGGGAGCTATTCTACTCAAATTTGCAAGAGCACAAGGTGTCCATCTAAGGAAAGCTTTGGATTGAGGTAACCTCAGAGCCTCATTTTCATTTTACACACATTGGAGCACTAGCCAAGGGCTAGGTCAAGTATCAAAGACTAGATATGGGAGACTTCAACACTCAAATTGAAAAGCTAGACAAAGGTAACTATCAACCATGGAGATTTAGGGTCTCCAACTATCTTATGGGCAAGGGCCTTTGGGGGTTGATTAGTGGAAGTGAACCAAGACCTAGGTTGGATGAGAATCCAACCAATGACCAGAGAAGGGCCTTTAGGGAATGGAATGAAAGAGACAAGAGGGTTATCTTTATTCTTTCCCAACACATTAGCAATAGCATGATCGGCCATATCCAAGACCTGGATTCAAGCATGAAGGTATGGGAGACACTTGAAAGGCTTTATTCAACAAGCACCAAAGCAAGGAAGATCCAACTCAAGAATGAGCTCAACAACCTTAGGAAGAGCTCAGGGAGTAGCATAAATGACTACATACTTAAGGTCAAGGAGTTATCAGATGCATTGGGATCCATTGGAAGCCACGTAGACGATGACGATCTTGTGGCTTATACTCTCAATGGTTTGAGAGATGATGAGAAGTGGAAACCCTTTACCACTTCAGTTTATGTAAGGGATAATCTTCCCGATTTTGAGCAATTGGTTGCTCTCATGGTCACCGAAGAAATGAACATAGGTGGAAGTTCAACTAAAAGCAAAGATGCACAAGTTTTCTATGCAGGTAATCAAAGGGGCAAAGGAAGACAAGGACAAGGAAGGGGCAAAGGAAGGTTTGGAGGAAGGCAAGGCCACTCAAGAAATCAAGGACATGACCAAGGCACCTCATCACAAAGAGGGAGAGGAAGATCAAGAGGAAGAGGAGGACGACATCAACAAAACAGGAATCAAGATGGCGAAGGATGTTACATATGTGGCAAGTTTGGCCACTATGCTAGAGATTGCTACCAAGGAGGAAACCAAAGGAACTATAATCAAGGTTCTTCATACAAAGGCCAAGGTAATTATGCTTCTACAAGTTCAGAAAATGACAATCTCTTGATGATGCACATGAATGGGAATTCAAGCAAAGTAGATAACACTTGGTATATTGATAGTGGATGTAGCAACCATATGAGTTGCAATGCTTCTTGGTTTACTAATCTACATGCTCCCAAAGGTAAAGGACATGTAGAAACAGGTGATGATACAGCCCATGAGATCTCCCATGTTGGAGATGTAGCTTTGGATGACAAGGAGGAAGGAAGATGTCTCAAGGATGTCTTGCATGTACCTACCATCACAAAGAACTTGGTGTCCGTTGGGCAAATGGTTGAAAGAGGCTATCAAGTAAGGTTCAAAAAAGGTGGATGCTTTGTGGAGAACCCTAAGCAAGGTTACAAGGTCATAGCAAGAGGAAAGAAGCAAGGGAGACTCTTCACTTTGGAGGTAAATTCTCATTCTACTCAACATGTCTACTTCACATATGGAAACAAGAGGATTTCGGAGTTGGACTTGTGGAACAAGAGGATAGGTCACATCAACATACAAAGAATGAAGGAAATGCAATTCAAGAGGCTGGTTGAAGGTCTTCCCAACTTCCAAGGACAAGGTATGAAGCATTTATGTGAATCTTGTCAACTAGGGAAGCAAGCGAGACTTCCATTCAAGAAGAGTGGCTACATAAGCCAACATCCATTGGAGTTGATACATACAGATGTGTGGGGGCCAACGAAAGAGCAATCCATTGGAGGTAACAAGTACTTTGTCACTTTTATAGATGATTGCACAAGGATGGTTTGGGTTTATTTCATCAAAAACAAATCAGATGTGTTTACATGTTTCAAAGCATTCAAGGCAATGGTAGAGAAGGAAACAGGTACATATATCAAGAAGCTAAGGTCCGATGGAGGGGGAGAATATTTCTCAAATGAGTTTTCTGATTTTTTAATGGATCAAGGCATCAAGAGGCAAGTAACATGCAGGTACACACCCCAACAAAATGGAGTAGCAGAGAGAAAGAATAGATACATTGCCGAGATCGCTAGAGCAATGCTTAATGAGATGAATGTACCTAACATGTTTTGGAGTGATGCAGCAAATACCGCCGTGTATCTAATGAATAGGGCTCCTACCTCAGGGATCCATGGCTTGACACCATATCAAGTCTATTATGGTAAGAAACCTGATCTTTCCCACTTGAAGATATTTGGATGTACTTGTTATGTACATGTGCCAAGTGAATTGAGGCACAAGCTACAACCAAAGGCAGAAAAGTGTGTGTTTCTAGGATATTCAAATGATCATAAAGGTTACAGGTGCTTCAACCCAAATACAAAGGACTTGAGGATATCAAGGGATGTAGCATTTGATGAGCTACTCCCTTGGTATAAGAAGTATGATTGTATGCAGGACTATGAAGAAGAAAAGCATGGACATGATGAAGAACAAATCGACCTAGAGCTAAGCGGCCCAAGGTGTTCCATCAATGAAGATAGTTCAAGCATGAACTCACCATGGAGGGGGAGACCTTCATCAAGCTATGAAGCACAATCAATCAACAAAGGCAAAGCAACATTGGTGGAGTTGGATGAAGAAGGTAATGAAGTTGAAGATGATGAAGGACACATGATGGAGAAAGAAGCCACGTCAAAGAAAGAGATCAAGTTCCCAAGGCAAAGGAGGTTTATTCCTCCAAAAGGTGAAGAAAGGAAGTCTTCTAGAGTTAAGTATCCAACTCAAAGGTTTACTTATGATTCATACATGGCAACACATTATGCATATATGAACAAAGTAGTAGAAGATCATGAGCCCGATTGCTATGAAGATGCAAGCATGTACACCGAATGGAAAGAGGCAATGCAAGAAGAGATCGACGCACTTGAGGAAAATCAAACATGGACTCTAGTGCCCAAGAAGGAGAACATGAAGGTAATAGGTAATAAGTGGGTGTATAAAGTAAAGAGGAATTCAGATGGATCTATTTCTAGGTTCAAAGCAAGATTGGTGGCCAAGGGTTTTGCACAAACCTATGGAGTGGACTTTGAAGAGACATTCAGCCCCGTGGCAAAGATGAGCACCATTAGGACACTCATTGCAATGGCTGCTAGCAAAGGATGGAAGCTCTTCCAATTGGATATCAAGAATGCCTTTCTCAATGGAGACTTGGAAGAAGAGGTATACATGGAGCAACCACTAGGTTTTGTTCATAAAGAGTTTCCACATCATGTTTGTAGGTTGAAAAAGGCACTTTATGGCCTAAAGCAAGCTCCAAGGGCTTGGAACCAAAGATTGGTGGACTATTTGATCAAATGTGGTTACAATCAATGCAAGGCGGATCCATCTCTCTTCATCAAACAAAGAGGAGAACTTGTGGTCTACATGTGTGTGTATGTAGATGATCTTATCATTACAGGTAATGATACAAAGGGCATTGAGGAGATCAAGGCAAAGCTTGGAAAGGAGTTTAGGATCTCTGATCTTGGAGATCTTAGGTATTTTCTTGGCATTGAAGTTGTATACAAAGAAGAAGGTATTATGCTCATACAAAGGAAGTATATTCTAGACCTACTTGAGAGGTTTGGGATGCTACATTGCAAGCCTATTTCAAATCCCATGGAAGTTAATGTAAAGCTAAGCTCCATTGATGGAGAGCCATTAGAGGATGTAACTTTGTATCGATCTATTGTAGGCTCTTTCAATTATGCCACAATAACCAGGCCTGACATAGCATATGGAGTTGGAGTGTTATCACAATTTATGCATAGTCCAAGGACAACACACTTGCAAGCTGCAAGAAGAATGTTGCGATATCTCAAAGCCACTATAAATGAAGGATTGTTCTACTCATTTGATGATGATATGTAGGTCAAAGCTTATTCCGATGCCGATTGGGCCGGTTCGAAGGAAGATAGAAGGAGTACAAGTGGTTACCTAGTCATGCTAGGTAGCAAGATCATCTCATGGATTTCAAAGAAGCAACCCACGGTGGCATTATCTTCCACCGAGGCTGAGTATAGAGCTTTGGCTCAAGTCACATGTGAGCTAATGTGGATTAAGAAGTTATTTATGGAGCTTAATTTGCAGGTTGACACATATCCAATTTTTTGTGACAACATGAGTAGCATTCATCTAGCATCGATCCCTGTCTATCATGCTAGAACCAAGCATATTGAAGTGCACTATCACTTCATAAGGGAAAAGGTGATATCCAAGGAAGTTTCAGTACATCATATTGGTACTAAGGACCAAGTTGCCGACATGTTTACAAAGGCTTTGGATGGGATGAAGATTTCAAAATTCAAGCAATGCATCAACATGAAGGAGCTTGGATGAGGATGAAGAATTGAAGCTTGAGGGGGAGTGTTAAAAGTCAAGCTTCAAGCTAAAAATTCGTGGGGAATCTTTTATGGACATGTGGAGCAATCAAAGGAAGCCAAAAGCCACGAGATTCCATCAAGAAAAGTCACTCAACCACTCCCCAAGTCACCTCAACTAATTCCTCCAAGTTAGGAGGCTGATTTGGAAAGGTAGTTCCTAGATTTTAGGGGCACACCTCTCACTATAAAAGGAGCATGTATCCCGACTTCTTTTGGGCCATCTTCTTGGAGTTTTAGCTCATGTAAAGTGAGCACTAAGTGCTGGAGTTGTGATAAGCAAGCCCCTTGCTTAAGCAACCCCCTTGCTTGCTTGTTTGTTTTCTTTTAGTAGGCATATCTATGTGTGTGCGCAGGCAGTGTTGCAACTCTCTACCCCTGAGTTGTTAGCATTGGTTCTCCCTCATATGGTATCCATTTGATGTAATTCTTGTCTCATTGGATAGCTATAAGAGTCTATTTTATGCTTACCAATTCTCTGGAGCATTCTCTGAGTAAGCTGGGAGCAACATTCATTTTAGTGAAGTTGTGTGATTGATATCTCTCTCTTTGTGTAGGCTCTGTTGGAAATATTTTGTTCTCTGTTGTAAGGGCTGGTTATCCTTCTCTATGTATCCATTTTCTATGATTTTGGTGTCATTGGGTAGCTATTAGAGTCTTCTAAAGTTGACATAAGTTTGAGATTCATTCTCTGTATAATCTCTGAGAAAAGTTTGCTGGAGTGAAGTGAGGTCTCTGCTTGACTAGCAGTTGTGAGCATTCAACTAGCTCATGTTGTAGACATTGTTTCTCTTTGTGTAAGCATCCATTTCAAGTGAAATTTGTTTTGTTGGAAAGCCCTTGGTGTCTACTACAGGTCTACAAAAGCTCACTGGAGTTCTCTGCATAAGCTCTGAGTAAGAGCATTTTTGGTGTGCAGAGGTCAAAGAAGGATACCTGTGGAGGTCATTCGCGCTTCATCGTTGCTTAGGGGTTGAGATACTTCCCCCATCAGGTAGTATACATGGACCAACCATCATGGTTTGAATATAAAACCATGTATGATTATGTTTGTATATTTTAAGAAGGTAGCGTATGGTCTCAAGCACGCCCCAAAGGCATGGAATCAAAGGATTGTAGACTACTTGATCACTTGTGGTTACAAACAAATCAAAGGTGATCCATCATTATACTACAAAAGGGAAGTTGAAGCATATGTCTACTTATGTGTGTAGGTAGATGACTTGATTATTATAGATGGCCATGAAGAAAGCATCAAGGAAATCAAAGAAAGGCTTGGGAAGGAGGTCAAGATCTCAGACTTTGGAGATCTAAGATATTCCTTAGGTATTGAAGTCATATATAAGGATAATGGTATCTGGCTTATGCAGAGAAAATAGAGCTTGGATGTATTGAAGAAGTATGGACTCACAAGATGCAATCCATTGAGCAACACAATGGAAGTAAATGTAAAATTGACTTTAATGGAAGGTAATGAAGTTTAGGATCCACTTTTATATAGATCAGTAGTGGGCCCTTTGAAATATGTCACTATCACAAGGCCTCACCTACCATATAGAGTTGGTGTTCTATCTCAATTCATGAACACACCTGGGGCTCATTTACTTGCAGCTAAGGGAGTACTTAGATATCTCAAGGGTACGTTTGGAACATCACCAAATTAACTTTTTTATGTATGCTTTAGAGTTGATAAATTAAAGTGTGGTGTAATTTTTGTTGGGCTTATTTCATTTTTGGGATTTCATGGCATTGCTAAAAAAATCATGTATATCTAGTTCCTCTATAGAATAAGTATCTAACCACATTATCGTGATGCTCTTTCACTAACCAAAGAAAATAGCATTTTCTAAGCAAGGCTTGGGGTTGGGAAAAACTACTCGTTCTTAAAGACAAAGGCCTATTTTGTTCAATGTTTTAGCTGAAGCCTTCTTACATCCTTCGTCTTTCTAAAAACATGGGATTCTTAGTAGGGGGGATACGAAAAGAAGTTAAACTGGTGTTAGTAGGATGTCACTTGATTGTTTACACTATATGTTTTTTCGGAGGAGTCCTTCTATCTATTGTATTATATGGAAAGAACCAAAAATTGCATTACAAGGTTCTCACTTGATTGTTTAGAGTGGATGGAAATCTTATAGGAAATTACACTCTATATTTCTTTCATGGAATTCTTCAATCTATTCTATTATAGAATGCTTCCAGCTTCAGTGACTAATAAGCAAGTAAGAGGTAGTGCAACATAAAAATTATGTGTGCATTTACATCCATGGAAGGTTATATCTATCCTTTTTCATCGATAGAGTAGCAAGAGATATGCATCTGCTGACTAATAAGCAAGTAAGAGGTAGTGCAATATAAAAATTATGTGTGCATTTACATCCATGGAAGGTTATATCTATCCTTTTTCATCGATAGAGTAGCAAGAGATATGCATCTGCAATAAATTTAACACGTATATGTTCCCTAAAGAAAGCTAATGGCTTGTCAAAATTAAAAGCAATAGGAGAGACACTGAAAGAAAATGGTTCCATCTCAAATGATGAAGTTATCGAACAAATTGCCAAGTTCCTAATAAAAGAAAATATCACAAAAGATGATGAATTTATGTGGGATGAAATTTATGTAAAAGCATGCTTAATGAGATCTAAAAATATGCTAGATGAAAATCAAAGACAAGAATTTTTCAGGCTTGCTAAGGTAATAAAAGAATAGGAAACCATGGAAGACGTGAATGAATGGGGGATATTCAAGCACATAATATCTTCAAGAGTATATGGTGAAACAAAGGGATAAAAAAGAGTGTTTGGAACCTTATGAGATTCAAACATGATACAAGAAAACCATTTTGAGAAGTCGTTCCAATTAATGTGATACAGTTTTATCACATGAAAACAAACTGACTTCTAAGGGCCGACCATTCGAAAACAGGGATTCAAACCTCTTTCCAAAGTGGGGAAGGCACTAGTGCTAAATAGAGATCAAAACTTCAATGGTATATCTCTCCTTACATATCAAGCTCAGTTGGAAAAATACATTGGAATCACTATAGCAAGGTTGACAACAAAAATGTTTATAAATTATATGTGTGAATGCCCAAAAAACATGTCAAAGTATGACCACGCAGTGCTTGTAGAATAGTATGCCCTGTCATGGAATGGTAGTAGGTGGAATGTATTCAGGCTTGCTCATGAAGATCGGCCTGCCTTTGTCACGATGTCATAAACTTGCCTTGAAAATGGGCATTCCCCTAAACAAACCTAGTGATGGTGTTACTTTGGAAGCTTGTACTTCTTAGTGGAGAAGTTGTAGAATAGGATAAGCAACGAGATCATATAGCCCAGCAATATCTGCAAAAGGCAATGAACATAATCGTGAGAGATAATTTTGAAAGAAAAACATAACCTTTTGATTTGACACACATGGGGTTACTCTACGCATCTGTTGTAAATATCTTGCAAAGAAACTGTGCGTATGGGGATTTGAAAATGATGGAGTACATTGCTTGGACCATTTTGATCGTGAACAGAAGCATTTGCATTTGGGTTAAGTACCTGTACGCAGAAATAAGGAGCAATGGCTTATCTCATCCACGTTAAACACAGAAAAACAAAATTAGTTATGCCGTTAATGGTATATAGTTAGCGTTCGGAGAATCTGAGGACCTCGTGAGATAATACATAAAAGCAAACGTCGCAAGTGCACACAAAGCTTTTAAAGTAGTGATCCTTCTTTCGGAACATCGAAGCGAGTTACTTGTGGAATGCGGCTGAGGTGTATTATGTCTGTGTCGATCTTGGGGCGGATGAAGCAAGATCGTGTTTTGGCGGAGTGGTAGAATTAGAATAATGAAGAGTCATGTCATGGGGATCATTGCTGAGAAGCGAGATGTTACGGTAAGCATGAGAGGGTTGACTTACTTTCCCCAGAACAGGTATCGTTGCTTGCGTTTCGTATCATCCGTCCATAACGCCGAGAGGAAGTAGTAGAGATACATGAAAACATGAACAATGGAATTCAATGCAGCTGATATGTACGCTGCAAAGACAAGAAGGAAGAACCGGAGAGAGTGGTTAGCTCAGCACAAAATTGGAGAAAAGAAGAAGAAGTTTCTAGGATTGACTCTTAGGAGAAATACATATATATCCACGGAAATGAGTTATATTAACGATTCAACAAGTGTCCAAAGATAATATACCATCACCACCGGGTGCGTGGTAGGATATAATCCACCAAATTATTGCGACAGAGACATGATGTTACACGTGTAGCATTGTGACTTGTCGGACGTTTCGCTTCAGCAACATGATGATCTATCCACCCACGCAGAAGATCCATCGAATCAACGACAAATATTTAAGAGAAAACATATGTGTGTACTTCCAAACAACACGATTCTTACCGTGTCTAGGAATTCTACCATTTTGGACATGTAGAAAACATAAATGTAGTGGGCCATCTGTCAATCCGACAAAGTAGGAGATAAAATGAGTTTAGCGTAAACGCAGCCAATCATAAAATTTAGAGGGGAGTACAATTACCGACTTCTCTTCTTCATTGTAGGCATTTCCCCAGACAGAATAACTGTAAACACAAGTTTCAACCATACCACATTAGTCACTCCTACATCCATTAGTCACTCCTACAAAATAAATGGGTCGAAGGATGACAAGCAGAGGCAGAGAGAGAGAGAGACAGAGAGAGAGAGACAGAGAGAGAGAGAGAGATTGCTTAATGCCCAATATACAACTGCGATTCAAATTCGATAGGCAACTTAAGATGCCCAATAAATGGGTCGAAGGATGACAAGCAGAGAGAGAGAGAGAGAGATTGCTTAATGCCCAATATACAACTGCGATTCAGATTCGATTGGCAACTTAAGATGACCCACAGAATCTGTACACATTACGTACCGAAGGTTGTAAGCCGAAGAAAGGAGGCCGTAAGCCATGTAAAAGCTCAAGCACGTGCAGAATGCGTTGTGAGCGAGAACAAGGTAGCGAAGGGCTGAGGGATCTTGTCGTCGACATCTTCCTCGTTCTGCTTCTGCCTCCTTGCGCCTGGAACCTTCGCGTGGAGCAGCACCCACACGTATAGCGCCTAGTCCTCCAACAACACAGAAAATGTAGAGAGCCAGCATACTGATAAGCGGGGTGGGACTATCCACGGCTGGCAGGCCCCTTGTAGGCAATGCCGCTTGTAGGCAATGCCGCTGCATTCTTCAAGGGCACCCCCAGCAAAAATAACGCTCTGCGGACGGAAATCGCAACCACATTATCGAAAACCTCATATTTGTTTCTCAATGCGGTCAGGACTTCGTTGACGACGGATACTGCCATGACAAAACTTCTGTAAGCTGCGCTTTCTACTCGGTGAGCCTCAAATTACTTCCCTAAGCCTCCGCAGGCTGCTATATACGGTCCTTGTTGATGATATTGCATTAAATACTGTAACTCATATTTTTAAGGTAATGAAACACGCGTTGTCGGAGAGATTTCTCTCTCCCACTCGAATCATGAAGAAATATTTGAGCACATGCCTTTATGCAGAAGCCAATTACAAAGAAACAAAGAGCTTTTGCTACCGTTTGTGAAATCTGTACATTTCTCAAGAACACTTTTACTGCCTCCTCCACATATCATTGCGTCCGTTTCCGAATGGGTGTAGATGCAAATAATGACTGCTTGTAAAGACTACAAAGTATAACCCACAACAGGCGCAAATAAATATGCAAAACCAAAGGCGTGCGCTATTTTTCGAGGCCAACGGACGCTCTTTCTGGGAAAAAGGAGAGATAACGAAAAAAGAAAGGAAAAAGGAAGGAGGGCATCGATTGTCGTCTATCGATCAGTTGGGAAATCTGATCGGGAACAGAGAGCGGGAGATCGAGAGTTCTCAAAAGGATGGAGCGCAGTTGTGATTTCATAGCAGTATAAAAACAAGATGATCTGATGAAAGAAGGGGGGGAAGAGGTGAGTTCAGCAGCAATATTCTGTGCGTGAGGGATGCAGAAAGAAGGGTATATGAGCTGAACAGAGTCCGATAACCAGAGAGATGAGAAGGAGAAGGGAAAAGATCCGCTGCTCGGTTTTTTGAAGGAGGAGAATTACAAGAAAAGTCTGCAACTCTTTAGCAACGGCGAGCTGCACAGTGGGTCGTCAGTAGAGGAATTCATCCATCGGTAGATACGCGTTGATCAACATCCAAAAGGACATGCTGGAAAAAACAAAGGGCAATCACCTGCGCCGTGAACAAAGGAGGGGAAATCTTAATCGTCTGAAGGAAATGACGTGCACAAAGAGCTTTGGAGGACCACGATAGTGAGCTTTTGTCTATGGATCTGTTCAAGCATGCAATTATCGAGCTTGGTCGTACGTCGATCAGAGCAACAAAGGGTACTCGGTAGTTCTCTTTATTATTGCTAGTGGTCATCGCGAGTTGCAACTCTGATTACCTTTCCTGCTACTGTAAGGAACCTTAGATGCCAAAAAGCATATTTTAGGCTGGTGCTTACCTTCAGTGCTCTACATTTCCTTATTACTGTGCCTCTATATGTGAAAGATGCTTTATTTTTGTATACGGAGTGACCCTCGCAAGTTCGCCATGGTTCTTAGCCTCTGTTTTACTGGTTTTGCTGAACCGCAAGGTTGAATTGTCAATACATCTAGACTTGCGCTTTTGCAACAAACGCTACTGAAAAGAGTGAAACTGAAGATCTTATACCTGTATACTGCTTTAATGTTAAATTGGTCAAAGATCATGAGAGATATTGACGATGTAGTGTTCATGCAAACAGCTTAGACTGACGATTGTATGTTCGTACAGATTGCAATGATATAATCGCCTCAAAAATGAAACATTTTCTTTTGTTATTTCAGAAAACGATCAATCTATTGTTAGTTCATAGTTGGGTGTTAGTAAATGAAAAACACTTCTCGGTAATCAATTTTAAATTATGTTAGGCTGCGATTAATTATGGAAAGTGCATATTTGTTTATTTAAGGTCTGTGGACTCTTTTGATAATGATCTTTTGTGGACAAAAACAATGAATGTTGCCATCGATTGAAGCAATATATAGGATCACTAATATGTATTTAAGCATTGACTTTACTTTTGAGTATTTGTTGCAGTGCATTAGTGAATATAGGTAGAAATTTACTCTTGTACTTTGAAAAAGGTTGGCACAGGAGTTTACTACCTCGAGCATTATAGTTTATACAATGATATTCACTGAAAAGAGTCTTTGGAACATGTCCATATTGCTTGCTTAGTAATTGTTATATCTATATGCAGTAATACTAGAGTCGATAAACGTACGAGATCTCGGATTCAAGTGAAAATATTTCAAGTGAACAAAATATGTATTTATGCATATACATGTGAACCCGTTTTAAGAGCAGAGGAGCTTGAAATGAGCGCTAAAATGGTGGAGTGTATAATCTAAAGGAGTTTCGATATAGAAAACACTTCCACTCTATATGGTTTGGGCCATAATTGCATGGATCTATTACGGAATTAAGATATATAATAAGAATCGAATCTACCATTCCTTGCATTATATACTTTTGATAGATCACTGAAAGCCCCGACTTTGTTTATATCTCTTCTGAGATTTTGCATATGAACCGATTTCGCATGTGTTGAGTTCCACTTGTAACACTTGTAGGAAGGTAGACATCATTTTTCTTTCAAAGAAAACGTCCAAGCATTCGTTTTGTTAGTTACAACATACACATTTCGTATCATGATCTTTTTCTAAGATATTGCATGAGTATATCAGAGCTAAAGTTTTGAGACATACATTTAAATTCCAAGTCAACATGCTTACCCTGGATCGTTACCCGTAATTACATATGAAGCGACAAAAAATCTAATCGGAATGAACTAATATATTTAGCTTATTCCATATTTCCCACATATCCACAATTGCAACCCAAGTTTTGTTCCCTTCTATTTCCAAGGGACTACAATTGATTCCTTTTATCATGACAGAAAATTGAAATTTATCTTCCATCGAATGGTAATATCCTATCTTTCAAAAATCCTGTGTGTGACTCAATTAATAGATGAATGTTGAAGACAACTGTTTGTATATCATTTAACCATCCTCTTGGAGTTTGTTGTTCCCTTCCAGTCCCCATCTCTTTTTGGCAACCTGCTTCAATATGCCTGAGTTTGCTCCAAACACCCAATGTGTGCCGTAACTTTTGGCGGTCGCCTTGATCCACCGACCGTCCCTTTCGCGCCGACATTGGTGAACCCGACGTGAACAAACGGCCTTGCAGCTCAGGTACATGTTTCTAGACTTTTTTCTCAAATTAATGCCAAGTAATGTATGTTTGATGTATGTATAACCTCATAGCTTGTTTTTCGTTTATGTGGTGCTTCTTTGATATTCAAGTGTGAGTTATGGGTAAAAAGCAACGTACAAACATGAAAAATATACATCAATGTAAAGAATCTTTTGGAATTAATTTACAAGAGCATAATTCAACGAGTATTGTTATTGATGAAGCATATGTGAACGCATTGATAGATCAACATTTGAGAAAATGGGAAGATAAATTCATAGAAAGGGAAAATAAGGCCAATGAAGCTCTACAAAAGACATTTGGAGTGATTTTGACATTAAATGATACGCTTAAAGCTTTGCCAGAGACTTTACAAGTATTAAGAACTAGTCTTAGAACTTGGAAAGAGGAAATGAATGCTGAGTTTCAAGAAATGAACCAGAAGTATGAAATATTAACTAAACGAATACAAGATTTAGAGCTAGCTAAATGTGAGCATGAAAAGGAGGGAATGAGCCAAAGTTTGTTTATAGATCCTTCGTTTATAACACATGCTCATGATTTTAGTAAATCTAGTTGTAGACATTCATTAAGACCATCAAATAGGACTCGAATGAGACCTTTGCAGTGTTTTTGGTGCGATCAATATGGCCATGCATTTTGGAATTGCAGGTCGTATGAAGATGCACGAAAACAGAAACTAGTGGTTGAATTTTAAAGGAAAATTTGTAATTATCAGGATCGATCACCTTTAAAATTAAATCTAGGAAGGGGTGGAATGAAAGAACTATTTAAGGAGATTCAAACTAAACCTAATCCATGTGAAAGTAAAAAAGTATGGAAGCCTATCATACATATGAACATTCAAACAAAAGAAGAAATAAGAGAGAGGACATCAAACCAAAAACAAGAGCTAAAAGAAGAAATCAAAATGATAAAACTAAAGGAAGAAGATAAAAAATCGATTATAGAAGAGCAATTGGAAATTGATCTAGGTGATTTTGAGCATGAAATACAAGTAGGAGCAAGGAAACTCAATAATGTACAGATTTCATTTGATCCAATGCTCCTTTGTAATGAGAATTTGTTTGATCAAGTCAAGCTTAAACAACTTCAAACTCAATTTCACAAACATGAATATAATCAATTTAAAGAAGAAGGAATTAAACAAGAAGAGACCAAACAAAGTATTATGAATCAAAACAAACAAACAAATGAAATAGACAAGCAACTTCTTGATCATATAATTAAACAAATCGAAAGAAAAATGAATATAAATTCACAACAATCAAAACCTTTAAAACTTAACAAGAAAACTAAGAATGTACCATTGAAGAAAATAGAAGAAATGATTAAATTAAGAAATGATTAAACTAAGAAATGATTAATATATGTGACAAGAATAGATGAATCAAATTGTTTTGGTTTTCTTATGAAAAAGGAATTTGATGAGAAGTTTTTTATAAAATTATTATTGCATACAGATGACACGTTCAAACCGAGAAATAGTCCACATTCTTTTTGATAATTATGATGAATAACAGTTTGTGAAATTTTGTGAATGTTTTCTATCCAAGAAGAATATTTATATGGGAGTTACAACCTACTTCCTCATCAAAAAGGTATGTATATGGGTTTTGTTTTACTTTCTTTCTTTATAAAAGAAAAATTATGAATTTCACTAATGAATCAAATATGGCTTTTCTAATCAATGTTTTGAGTGATTTAATGCAGATCAAGCAAGAAAGGACGAATTGATGGAAGCTCTAAAATATGACTTAATAGTACTTCGTTTATTTATAGATGGATTATCTAAAAGTTTTGAATTGAAAAATTTGGTTTAAATGTACTAATACTTATGTTTTTTCACGAGTTTGTTTTCAAGATATTTTTCAGGTTCAAGATGAAGAATGGGAATTTATGGACAACAAAGATTTTCTTCACGAGTAGAATATGAAAACCTTTTACTTCTAGTTTTGCACCATTTTATTTAAGCGTGCATTTCAAGTATGCATTAAATTATGTATGAACACATATTGAGTTTTGCCCTTAAGTGCACGTTCATTTGCACCATTATCAAATTGTAAAATGCATTATGAAATCTGTGAGAAAGTTCTAAGTATAGGTGTTAGAAAACCTCTTCATCAAAAGCTCTTACCTCTTATGAACCATAATTTTGAAAATGAACATAAAGTATGCATGTATTAGGGTCACACTACATGACCATGCATCTCGGCACGATCTGATCTATACCCATGCACATACGAGTGACTGTAAGGATGAATGTATAATCACATTGCTATGTATGAGAGCGAGTGCACCAACCTCGTCATCAGAAGCTATTTTTCTTTATTGATTGCACCATTAATTTTATTCATGCATTTTCAAAGTGTGCATATAAATAGGGCTAATTACGCAACCGTGCATAAGGCACTTTGATTTTAAAACCCATGCACATATTATGCTATGAAATTGACTTTTATCATGAAGCAGAAAACAGGTTTATTCTCAGGTTATTTGGCGCATCCAGAGGATGCACAGGTTTGGTGGGGGTGAATGTCGGAGAGATTTCTCTCTCCCCACTCGAATCATGAAGAAATATTTGAGCACATGCCTTTAGGCAGAAGCCGATTACAAAGAAACAAAGAGCTTTTGCTACCGTCTGTGAAATCTGTACATTTCTCAAGAACACTTTTACTGCCTCCTCCACATATCATTGCGTCCGTTTCCGAATGGGTGTAGATGCCAATAATGACTGCTTGTAAAGACTACAAAGTATAACCCACAACAGGCGCAAATAAATATGCAAAACCAAAGGGGTGCGCTATTTTTCGAGGCCAACGGACGCTCTTTCTGGGAAAAAGGAGAGATAACGGAAAAAGAAAGGAATAAGGAAGGAGGGCATCGATTGTCATCTATCGATCAGTTGGGAAATCTGATCGGAAACAGAGAGCGGGAGATCGAGAGTTCTCAAAAGGATGGAGCGCAGTTGTGATTTCATAGCAGTATAAAAACAAGATGATCTGATGAAAGAAGGGGGGGAAGAGGTGAGTTCAGCAGCAATATTCTGTGCGTGAGGGATGCAGAAAGAAGGGTATATGAGCTGAACAGAGTCCGATAACCAGAGAGATGAGAAGGAGAAGGGAAAAGATCCGCTGCTCGGTTTTTTGAAGGAGGAGAATTACAAGAAAAGTCTGCAACTCTTTAGCAACGGCGAGCTGCACAGTGGGTCGTCAGTAGAGGAATTCATCCATCGGTAGATACGCGTTGATCAACATCCAAAAGGACATGCTGGAAAAAACAACGGGCAATCACCTGCGCCGTCAACAAAGGAGGGGAAATCTTAATCGTCTGAAGGAAATGACGTGCACAAAGAGCTTTGGAGGACCACGATAGTGAGCTTTTGTCTATGGATCTGTTCAAGCATGCAATTATCGAGCTTGGTCGTACGTCAATCAGAGCAACAAAGGGTACCTTAGATGCCAAAAAGCATATTTTAGGCTGGTGCTTACCTTGAGTGCTCTACATTTCCTTATTACTGTGCCTCTATATGTGAAAGATGCTTTATTTTCGTATACTGAGTGACCCTCGCAAGTTCGCCATGGTTCTTAGCCTCTGTTTTACTGCTTTTGCTGAATGGCAAGGTTGAATTGTCAATACATCTAGACTTGCGCTTTTGCAACAAACGCTACTGAAAAGAGTGAAACTGAAGATTTTATACTTGTATACTGCTTTAATGTTAAATTGGTCAAAGATCATGAGAGATACTGACAATGTAGTGTTCATGCAAATAGGTTAGACTGACGATTGTATGTTCGTACAGATTGCAATGATATAATCACCTCAAAAATGAAACATTTTCTTTTGTTATTTCAGAAAACGATCAATCTATTGTTAGTTCATAGTTGGGTGTTAGTAAATGAAAAACACTTCTCGGTAATCAATTTTAAATTATGTTAGGCTGCGATTAATTATGGAAAGTGCATATTTGTTTATTTAAGGTCTGTGGACTCTTTTGATAATGATCTTTTGTGGACAAAACCAATGAATGTTGCCATCGATTGAAGCAATATATAGGATCACTAATATGTATTTAAGCATTGACTTTACTTTTGAGTATTTGTTGCAGTGCATTAGTGAATATAGGTAGAAATTTACTCTTGTACTTTGAAAAAGGTTGGCACAGGGGTTTACTACCTCGAGCATTATAGTTTATACAATGATATTCACTGAAAAGAGTCTTTGGAACATGTCCATATTGCTTGCTTAATAATTGTTATATCTATATGCAGTAATACTAGAGTCGATAAACGTACGAGATCTCAGATTCAAGTGAAAATAATTCAAGTGAACAAAATATGTATTTATGCATATACATGTGAACCCATTTTAAGAGCAGAGGAGCTTGAAATGAGCGCTAAAATGGTGGAGTGTATAATCTAAAGGAGTTTTGATATAGAAAACACTTCCACTCTATATGGTTTGGGCCATAATTGCATGGATCTATTACAGAATTAATATATATAATAAGAATCGAATCTGCCATTCCTTGCATTATATACTTTTGATAGATCATTGAAAGCCCCGACTTTGTTTATATCTCTTCTGAGATTTTGCATATGAACCGATTTCGCATGTGTTGAGTTCCACTTGTAACACTTGTAGGAAGGTAGACATCATTTTTCTTTCAAAGAAAACGTCCAAGCATTCGTTTTGTCAGTTACTACATACACATTTCGTATCATGATCTTTTTCTAAGATATTGCATGAGTATATCAGAGCTAAAGTTTTGAGACATACATTTAAATTCCAACTCAACATGCTGACCCTGGATCGTTACCCGTAATTACATATGAAGCGACAGAAAATCTAATCGGAATGAACTAATATATTTAGCTTATTCCATATTTCCCACATATCCACAATTGCAACCCAAGTTTTGTTCCCTTCTATTTCCAAGGGACTACAATTGATTCCTTTTATTATGACAGAAAATTGAAATTTATCTTCCATCGAATGGTAATATCCTATCTTTCAAAAATCGTGTATGTGACTCAATTAATAGATGAATGTTGAAGACAATTGTTTGTACATCATTTAACCATCCTCTTGGAGTTTGTTGTTCCCTTCCAGTCCCCATCTCTTTTTGGAAACCTGCTTCAATATGCCTGAGTTTGCTCCAAACACCCAGTGTGTGCCGTAACTTTTGGCGGTCGCCCTCATCCACCGACCGTCCCTTTCGCGCCGACAGCGTAGTCTACGGCTGACCGTGTGGCTTATCTGAATAGCGCTCTCTCTATCTCTCTCATCTGTGTGTGTCCCGAAGGGGTTCAATGGAGCTGCCATAGCTGCACAGCCCCAAGAAGTGGTATCAGAGCCTAAGTAGCTCTCTCATGAGCATTCGAAGACAAGACGAGTGAGCTCATCCGCAAAACGCATTGTCTGCACTAAATTGAGCTTGCAACGAAACTTGTTTGTTCCCCTGTAGTGGTGGTTCAGGTAGAAGAGCCGATAGTCAACACGGATTAAAGAAGCAAATTGTCGCCAACCTTCAACAACACATCAAAATTGTATTCGTTGCTTCCTTGTTAGTTCTCTCTGAGAAATAGGACAGCGCGATCAACGTTCTGTATCAATGGCGGTGATTTGTTTTCAGCTCTTAGCATCACATAATCGAGATATTGCACTGTTTTCCACAACCAGTTGCGTAGTAAGGTTGTAATAGAACAGTCTCCGTTCGGCGAGTATCACAAGAAATTCAAGACATAACGAGGAATCAGAGAACTGATATGAAAAGCTAAGGATTCGCAAAGCTTTCAGAAGCTGTGTCGATTTTGAAAACAGACTAGTGAGTGCTTTGTAAATAATAGAGAGGTGGACTATAAGACCAGGTACATATTTGATTTCAGATTTTTCCTTTTGATTGCATGTGGCAGGCCACGTATGTATACTCTTTGCGCGTCCATGAATGGACACTACTCACACGTTGTGAGACGAATGTATGATATTGCGGGTCCTTAGTTGTACAAGTCACGCGCCTTGTGAGGTTTTATATTACCCTGCTGAAAACCTTGAATTTAAACAAAAACTGAGGGACGTGGTGAGGTTTTTAACTGGGGTATTCTCATGCTTGGAGATACTCTCGTGATATAGGTGGAAGACCAAAGAGAAGACAGTCCAAAGACCTCATGTACCGATCACGGGATGAATGTATATTTTTGAGGCCTCCCGTCAGAGTATATTTGCTTATGTTACGGACTCTTATCGATGCTTTTACCCAGAGTTTTGGATTTTGGAGTGAAGTGACTATAGTTGACTTTGGTTCATATATAGTTTGGACTAAGGAGACTCTACTGAAATTTTTTCGGAGAGGTAGAAATTGAGCATATAAGTGCATAGAGACGCAGGGAGTGCTAAGAATAAGAGGCAAATCATTAAGATTACTTGTGGTATCAGTTTTTGGTGCAAATATCTAGAAAAACAGCCGAAATGCTGCCGAATTTTTTCTAGGCCTCGCCATAAAATTGCCATAGCATAGAGAAGTGCCAAAACTGCAAGGATGGGTGATAATATTGCGTAAATAGTTGGTCATAAGCTGGGTAAAGACAATTACCACATACGATCTTATAGAATGGAAAATTTGTTGATGGGAAAAGGTCTATGGGGACTAATGAATGGAGAGGACGAGTGTCCTGAGTTGCCAGAGAATCCGAATGCAGAAGAGTAGAAAGAATATAGAACGTGGATTGAAAAATCTAGAAAGGTTCTTCATTGGATTTCGATATGTATATCAGAGAGCCTGATTCCACATATTATGAAAGCTAGCACACCGAAGGAAGCTTGGGATATAATCCATAAGATTTATGGTACGTCGACAGAAGCTAGAAAAATTCACTTAAAGCAAAATTTGCATAGTGTATGGCGTGGAAATAGGTCCATAACAGATTATGTGGCTGAAATTAGGAAGATCACTGATGATTTAGCTTCCATAAATTGCACGGTCGATGATGATGATATGGTTTCAGTTATGCTAAATGGTCTAGGACCGCAGTACAAGAGCTTAGATACTTTGATCTCAGTGAGAGGCACTATGCCAGATTTTGATGAGCTAGTAGCTCTTTACATGACAAAAGAAGTAAAGCTTGGTTTAAATGCATCGGGAAGTGGCAATTCGAGAGATCATGCATTTTTTCAGAATAGAGGAAGAGGTTCTAGTCGTGGACGATCATCTTCTAGAAATGCAAATACAGTGGATATGTCAAGAAGTAGAGGACGATCATATTCTAGAGGTAGAGGAAGATCACAGGCACCTGGGAATTGTTACCATTGCGGTAAGTATGGCCATTTTGAGAAAGATTGCTATCATAAGCAGAATAGCCAAAGAGGAAGAGGTAGAGGCCGTTATGCATCACATGGAAACTTCTCTGCTGAGAGTTCATATAGAGACTATGGCAGAGATAATATGTTTGCAATAGAGCATGTGTTGAATAGTATGTCTAAACTTGGAAATGATATGAATTGGTACATAGACTCGGGTTGCACAAATCACATGACGAGCATAGGAGATTGGTTTGAGTCAAAAGAGCCCTTGAAGTCTAAAGAATATGTGGCAACTAGTGATGATACCTTACATCTGATTAACGATGTTGGAAATGTACTGCTCATACAAAATAATGGTGTTCGGAACACTTTAAGTGATGTTTTACATGTGCCTAGCATTACAAAGAACCTAGTTTCGGTTGGTCAGCTTACGGATCAGGACATGGAAGTAATTTTCAACAAGCATGGTTGCTTCATACATGATTTCAAGTATGGCAAAAGAGGAAAATTGCTTGGTCATGGAAAGAAGATGGGTAGATTATTCACCTTTGACATGCGCACACCTCTTTATCAAAGTATGTATGCCAAGAATATTGAACACTCAGATCTAGCAGAATTATGGCATAAACGAATTGGTCATATCAATTTGAGGAAATTAAAGTCTATGGAGAAGCAAACCTTAGTGCGTGGACTACCAAGATTTGGTCATTTAAACTTTGAAAGAATTTCTGAAGCATGCGCATTTGGAAAACATCAACGTATGAAGTTTCCAAGAAGAGAAATGCACAGGAGGAGACCTCTAGAACTAATCCGTAGTGATATGGTTGGACAAGCTAGAACAAAATCAGTTGGTGGCTCACTATATTTTTTTATATTCGTTGACAATTATAGCCGATATACATGGATTTACTTCCTGAAGCATAAGAGTGAAGTCTTTGAGTGCTTTGTGAGATTCAAAAACATGGTTGAAAAGTAGTTGGAAATGTATATAAATTTCCTGCGATCAAATTCAGGGGGAGAATATATCTCAAGAGAATTTGATCAGTACTTAAGTGATCATGGAATCAGAAGGCAATTATCTTGTAGATACACACCAAAACAAAATGGTGTTGCAAAACGTAAAAATCATGTGATTGAGGAAGTTGCTAGAGCCATGTTGAATGAAAAGAACATGCCAGATATGTTTTGGGTAGAAGCTTGTCATACGGCTCGCATGTTATAAATAGAGCACCCACAGGCATGGTTCATGATCTCACACCTTATGAGAGGCTATGGAAGCAGAAGCCTAATGTTAGCTATTTACGAGTTTTTGGAAGTATTTGTTATGCGCATGTGCCTAGTCAGTTGAGACACAAGTTTGAGGCAAAATCTGAAAAGTGCATATTTGTTGGATACTCGGAAGAGAAGAAAGGATATCAATGTTATAATCCTGTTACAAAAGAATGTATAGTAAGTAGAGATGTTATATTCGATGAAAAAGCATCATGGTATGCACCCAAAGACATGGTTGTGATAGAGAATGATATGGATAATTCTATGCATAATGTTCATGGTGAACCAGGAACAATTCGTAAGAATTTTGACCATAAAGATAGTCAAGACTATGGTTCATATGAGTTTCCTACATCTGAAACGTGATGGAGTGAAAATGCAAAAGACTGTGCAAGGAGAAAGGAGAAAGGAAAAGAGAAGCTGAGAGAGTACATATTTGATTCTGATATTGAAGATGAAATAGTTACGCGTAGCACGTTGAAAAATATGAAAGAGAAATATGTTCCCCTACACTCAAGGAAAGAGACACATGAAGAAACACCTTTGAGACAATCTACGAGAGTAAAACATTCTGTGGATAGACTAAATCGATACAATAAGTCTATGAAGCTTCATTATGCATACATGACGGAGAGAATTAAGCATGAGGAACCAAAGAATTTTCATGATGCGTCACAAAGTGAAGATTGGTGCAAAGCAATGGATGATGAGATGATGCATTGAAGAAGAATGATACATGGAATTAGTGAAGTTGCCACCGAATAAGAAAGCGAAAGTGAAGTGCAAAAGTGATGGTTCAGTGGAGAGATTTAAAGCGCGTTTAGTTGCAAAAGGATATGCACAAGTATATGGATTGGATTATGATGAAACGTTCAGTCCAGTGGTGAAAATGACAAGGTGAGAAGTGTAATTGCATGGGCTGCTATGAACAATTGCAAATTGTATCAAATGGATGTTAAGAATGCATTTTTAAATGGTAAATTGCATGAGGAAGTCTATATGCAGCAACTTCAAGGTTATGTGCATCCAAAGTATCCGGACTATGTATGCAAGTTAAAGAAAGCACTTTATGGTTTGAAACAAGCTCCAAGAGCATGGTGTGAACGATTCACTAAGAAGTTGTTGGATCTGAAATTTATGCAATCAAAGGTTGATTATTCACTGTTTGTATGGAATCAAGGAAGTGAAAGGATTGTATTAGTGATCTATGTCGATGATTTGATCATTACTGGCAGTGATGAGAAGAGGATTGATGAATTGAAAAGGCAACTAAAATCTGAATTTTTGATGTCGGATTTGGGAGAGCTAAAATACTTTTTAGGGATTGAAGTAATTTCAATGAAAGAAGGAATTTGGATGATACAATGCAATTATATGCTGGAAATGCTTGACAGATTTGGTATGAGTGCTTGCAAACCTGTTGATACGCCACTTGATACTAATGCTAAGCTTATGGATGATGGGAAGTACTTGCATGATGCCAATGTGTATAGGAAAATGGTTGGAAGTTCGATTTATGTAACAAAGACAAGACCACATTTGAGTTTTGCAGTTGGTTTGGTGAGTCAGTTTATGCATAAACCATGTAGAGTGCATTTGGATGCAGTGCGACACATATTGCGATATGTGAAAGGCACATGTAATTTTGGCTTGTTTTATGAGAGAAAAGTTCAGCGATGTATATATGCATACACAGATGCAGATTGGGCAGGGAATGTCATGGATCGAAGGTCAACTAGTGGTTTTTCATTCTCACTTGGAAGTGCAACCATTTCAAGGAGTAGCAAGAAATAACCAACTGTCGCCTTGTCAAGTACCGAAGCTGGATATAGAGGCATTACACAAGTTGTTTGTGAAGCAACATGGATTAAGTGCCTACTTGAAGACATGGGAGTCTACATCGACGGAAAGGTTGTCATCTGTTGTGACAATGTGAGCAACATTATGTTATCAAAGAATCCAGTTCATCATGTGAGATCGAAGCACATTGAAGTTCATTATCACTTTGTTCGTGAGAAGGTCATCGAAGGAGAAGTGGAGCTGATCCACATCAGCAATGGAGAACAAGTGGCGGATATCTTCACCAAAGCTCTTACAGAAGAAAAGTTCATCTACTTCAAAGAAGCTTTAGGAGTTAGAAAGCTATAGTTATATCTAGATTTCATTTCATGTTATTTCATCTTGTATGGACATATGTATTTCTTTCATTTTGTATTCAAGCTCACTCTGAGCTTGAGGGGGAGATTTGATGATGTGGCATTAAATACTGTAACTCATATTTTTAAGGTAATGAAACGCGCGTAGTCTACGGCTGACCGCGTGGCTTATCTGAATAGCGCTCTCTCTATCTCTCTCTCTCTCTATCTCTCTCTCTATCTATCTCTCTCGTTTGTGTGTGTCCCGAAGGGGTTCAATGGAGCCGCCATAGCTGCGCAGCCCCAAGACTTGTACATTCTCCCGACCGACGCA